>JAMWET010006346.1:0-217386 GCA_024036415.1 Prochilodus magdalenae | reverse complement strand
AGCGAGCACTCAGAGCCGGGAACACAACTGTTACTCGCATCTGTTACTTAGCAATGCTCGGGAAAAAATAAACCTGTTAAAACCCATATTCCTCGTCTGCAGTGCGATCCGGAAACATAACCAGTGCGTCCAGCCGTGGACGAGTAAGCGCACTGTTTAGCTCATCGCTTTGTACACTCCGCTTTGGCTCACCAACTCTGTTACCTCCTGAGAAGGCCGTGAATCTGCTGCTATTAGTTTTCCACTACAGGAAGGCTGGAGGGGGCTTCAACGAGGCTTCCAAACTTCTGAATTAGTTTATTGCTAAAAAAGAAACCAATTAATTTGGTGTGAAATTTTCTAGAGAGTGGCGGTGACTACATTTACACTAAACCCCCTAACCCCTACATTTACACTAAACCCCTAACCCCTACATTTACACTAAACCCCTAACCCCTACATTTACACTACACCCCTAACCCCTACATCTACACTAAACCCCTAACCCCTACATTTACACTAAACCCTAACCCCTACATTTACACTAAACCCCCTAACCCCTACATTTACACTACACCCCTAACCCCTACATTTACACTAAACCCCTAACCCCTACATTTACACTAAACCCCCTAACCCCTACATTTACACTATTACACGCTAACCTCTACATTTACACTGCACCCCATAACCCCAACATTTACACTACACATGCCTACACCCCATAACGCCCTACTTTACACACTACACCACCCTAACCCCTATACATTTACACTAAACCCCCTAACCCCTACATTTACACTAAACCCCCTAACCCCTACATTTACACTAAACCCCCTTAACCCCTACATTTACACTAAAATACCCCTAACCCCTACATTTACACTACACCCCTAACCCCTACATTTACACTACAACCCCTAAAACCCCTACCATTTACCCTAAACCCCCTAACCCCTACTTTAACACTAAACCCCCTAACCCCTACATTTACACAAAACCCGAACCCCCTACATTTACTACTAAAACCCTAACCCCTACATTTACACTAAATAACCCCTAACCCCCACATTTACAACTAAACCCCTAACCCCTACATTTAACACTAAACCTACCCCTAACCCCTACATTTAACACTAAACCAACCCTAACCCCTACATTACACACTAAACCCCCTAACCCCTACATTTACACTAAACCCACTAACCCCTACTTTTTGACCACTAAACCCCCTACATGTTACACTAACACCTAACCCCTACATTTACACTAAACCCCTAACCCCCCCCCTTAACACTAAAACCCCTAACCCCTTTTACACTAAACCCCTACATTTACATTCTAAACCCCCTACCCCTACCATTACACTAAACCCCACGAACCCCTACATTTACCACTGAAACCCCCTACACCCCCTACATTTTCACTAAAATCCCCTAAACCCCTACATTTACACACTAAACCCCTAACCCCTACCTACAGTACATCTAAACACCCCTAACCCTGGACATTTACATTTAAGTACCCCTAACTCCTACATTTTACCCAACTAAAACCCCCCTAACACCTACATTTACACTAAACCCCCTAACCCCTACATTTACACTTAAACCCTAAACCCTACATTTACTACTAAACCCCCTAACCCCTACATTTACACCTAAACCCTAACCCCTACATTTTACACTAACGCCCCTAACCACCCCTACATTATAACATTAAACCCCTACCTTCCTACTATTTACACTAAACTAAACCCCCTAACACCTACATTTACACTAAACCCCTAACCCCTACATTTACACTTAACCCCTAACTCCTACATTTACACTAAACCCCCTAACACCTACATTTACACTAAACCCCAAAACCCAACATTTACACTCTTACCCCCTAATACCCCTACATTTACACTAAACCCCCTAACACCTACATTTTACCCAAACCCCCTTAACCCTACATTTACATTAAACCCCTAACCCCTACATTTACACTAAACCCCCAAACACCTACATTTACACTAAACCCCTAACCCCTACATTTACACTAAACCCCTACATTTACACTAAACCCTAACCCCTACATTTACACTAAACCCACTAACCCCTATATTTACACTAAACCCCCTAACCCCTACATTAACACTAAACCCCCAAACCCATACACTTACACTAAACCCTAACCCCTACATTTACACTAACCCCCTAACCCCTACATTTACACTAAACCCACTAACCCCTACATTTACACTAAACCCCCTAACCCCTACATTTACACTAAACCCCTAACCCCTACATTAACACTAAACCCCCTAACCCCTACACTTACACTAAACCCTAACCCCTACATTTACACTAAACCCCCTAACCCCTATATTTACACTAAACCCACTAACCCCTATATTTACACTAAACCCCCTAACCCCTACATTAACACTAAACCCCCTAACCCCTACATTTACACTAAACCCACTAACCCCTACATTTACACTAAACCCCCTAACCCCTACATTAACACTAAACCCCTAACCCCTACATTTACACTAAACCCCTAACCCCTACATTTACACTAAACCTCTAACCCCTACATTTACACTAAACCCCCTAACCCCTACATTTACACTAAACCCCCTAACCCCTACATTTACACTAAACCCCTAACCCCTACATTTACACTAAACCACTAACCCCTACATTTACACTAAACCCCTAACCCCTACATTTACACTAAACCCCTTACCCCTACATTTACACTAAACGACACCTCTTATGACTTCAGTGTATGTGGGCAGTGCTACACTGGTGATGGTGTTTGTGTATATAGTCCTCATAGGCTCCTGTTATAGAAGCTGTATTCCTCCCACCACCGTTTGCTGCAGAGTTAGACAGATTGAACACACGATTATACTGCTGTGTCATTCCCAATGGCTGTTGTATCCAAGGCTTTGACACTGATGAGGTGACATCCAGGAGTTCATTAGCTCCTCCAGCTCTAAGTGCCAAACAAGCAGAAAGCCAATGGGAGTGAGAGTGATCTTAATGAGCTGGAGTAAGCTAGTTTTAAAGTCAGCTGTGACTGTGTAAGACTCTTAAGATCACATTTCACCAGATCTTAGCATGGCAAGTGCCCGATGTTTGCTGCCCACTGCAGCCAAACCCCTGTAGTATACCTGTTGGCACACTGCATTACATCATACAGCATAGCTTTCTGTAGCATAATGTCACATAATATAGCACTACATAGCGTAGCATCACATAAGATATCATCATGTAGGCTAGCGTAGCATCACATCCCAGAGTGTCATGTAGCATAGCCCACATAATATTGCATCATGCAGCATGCACCTAGTGTAGCGTAATACCATGTAGCATAGCATTATATACCATATTTTCATATAGCACAACATCACATAGCGTAGCATCATAATATCATGTAGTGATATCGTGTAGCATACATAATGTCATGTAGTGCAGTGTGACATAGCATAACGTCATGTAGCGTAGTGTAGCATAACATATTGTCACGTAGCACAGCATCACAAAGTATGGCATCGTGTAGTGTCGTATGTAGCATAGCATCAGATAGCGTTGCACCACATAGCATCACATAATGTAGCATCATGTATTATACTGTCATGTAGCATAGCATCACATAGTACATGATCACACAGCATAGCATCACATAGTGTTGCATCGCGTACATAGTGTCATGTAGTGCTCGGTCACATATAACAGCGTTATGTAGCATAGAACCACGTAGCATCACATAGCATCATGTAGTGTAGCATCACATAGTGTAGCATCACTTGTCATGTAGCATAGCACCTTATATTGTCAGTGTAGCATCACATAGTGTTGCAACGCATACATACATACATATTGTAATGTAGTGCAAGGTCACATAGCATTGCGTCATGTAGCATAGCATCACGTAGCATCAAATAGCATAACATCACGTAGTGTAGCATCACATTATATTAGCACCACATATAGCGTAGCATCACATAGTGTTAATTCGCATAGATACATATTGTCATGTAGTGTAGCGTCACAGAGCATAACGTCATGTAGCATAACGTCACAGAGCATAACGTCATGTAGCATAACGTCATGTAGCATGAAATAAGATAATCCGTAATTTGTCCGACAGTGGGGAAATTCAGTGTTACAGCAGCGAAGGGATAGCAAGGTACAACAGGTATAAGAAATAGACGGTAATATTAAGGTAGCTTCAGGACCCATAGCGTCATGCTGCGTCATATAGCATAGCATAATGCAGCTTAGCATCATGTATAAAAGCATCACAGTGTCTCATCGCACACATACATACTGTCATGTAGTCCAGCGTCACATAGCATAGCGTCAGGAAGCGTAGCATCAGGTAGTGTAGCAGCACATAGCATCACACAGCATAGCGTCACATCATGTAGCATCGTGCAGCTTGGTGTCACATATATTAGCATCACATAGCATTATTAGTTTTTATGTAGCTGCTGTTAAACCACCCTGAAGCTTGTTCCGACAGTCCGGCTCCCCTGACTCCAGGTTAATTCATTTCTGATACTTGACCCACAGGTGGGAATATTGAATACACAGCGATAACAACTGCAACACCTCTAAAAAATAGTTTGGGCCCTGGGGATGTCGCAAATGCCATAATTGGCTTGTTGCTTCTATTTTCATGTTGTGTTTTTCCCCCTCATCTAGCAGAGCTGTGAACACCAGCACCGAGCTGTTAATGGAGCTCTAATTAGTCGGTGAGTGGCACGCTAGACGAACACTCACTAATCGGGATTCTTCAGACTCCAGCTCAGAGCACAGCCGTCTCAAATAAAGATCGAGTGAACCTGATCCCATCGGTCTTCGCTTCGGTCGACCTTGCGGACCTTAACGTCAGCTAATAAACTCGGGAAGAGGAGTGGAGATTAGAGCCGGGGACTTATCACAGTCTGTCCAACTCTCTTATTTGCCTTCACCCACCTAGCACCTGGTCCCCCAAGCTGGCTTCCTGTCTGATTTCTAGCCAGCTGTACCATCACGCTATCCGCTCCTGCAGAGCAGGGGATGTATTATGTAATATGGATTATGGAATGCTGTTTTCCGGAGCTTGGCCAGATTGGAGAGAACCAGTGGTGTCAGATTTTGTGGTGCAATTTTTTTTTTAAACGTTTAAAGTTTAACGTTCATCGGATCACAAGGCCAGTTCTGCTCCCCTGGACTCCTTGCTGATCAGTGTGGTGGACATTATGGATGAAATGTTGGATTGAAGAGTTTCTCCAGATCCGGTTGAGTCAGAAAATCTCCCAGCTCCGGCTAGCCTATGCCGCTGAACCCCTGTTTCCCATCCATTTAGTGATGTGCTCACAGCCTTCACAAAACCCTGAGAGCTAAAATTATTAGCAAAATATCAAATTAATAGTTCAGTGAATTAAGGTGATATAGCATAGTATCATGTAGCATAGCATCTTGAAGGGTCACATAGCATAGCATCACCAAGTGTAGCATCACATCCCATAGTGTTATGCAGTGTCGCATCACCTAGCATAGCATCAAGTAGGGTAAGCATCACCAAGTGTAGCTTCCCCTAGCATAGTGTCACCTAGCATAGCATCACTTAGCATATTTTCACATACCTTATTGTCATGTAGTGTAGTGTCACCTAGCGTAGCAACAAGTAGTGTCATATAGCATCATTGAGCTTAGCATCAAGTAGGGTCACCTAGTGTAGCTTCCCATAGCATAGTGTCACTTAGCGTAGCATCACCTAGCATATTTTTTTACATACCATATTGTCTTGTAGTGTACTGTCACCTAGCGTAGCATGAAATAAGGTAACCTAGCATCACACAGTGTAGCTTCCCATAGCATAGCGTCAGCTAGAGTAGTATCAGGTAAGATTGCATAGCATCACCTAATGAAGACGGGATGCTTCATTAGGTGATGCTATGCGATCATACCTGATACTAATGGTTACTAAAACACAGGACTCCATTAGGAACCTCTACAGCTCCATACCGAGACGTCTGGCGTGTTGGGTTAGCGAACATGGCGGCCCGACGCCATACTGAGAGACAGTCTTCTGTATGTGTAGCTCAATAAATATTGATCATATCAGTCTAAATTTATCACCAGTTATTGATCCTGGTCACCTTTATCTTCCTTCCCAGCACACCTGCACTCCCACACCTCCTTCTGGGAGCACCTATTCTGTTAATGCTAAGTGAAAAAGGTCAACATTAAAAATTCAGTGTCTATGAGGACAAAGGTCTTAAAATATGCAGCCTACATATTACAGTGACATGTACAGTGGACTCATGAGGTAGTTCAGCATGAAGTATTCATAATGGTGTTTCATCTGAACCAGTGGTTTTGAATAATGCCCTCTGTCGGGTGGACAAAACAGTCCTACCCCGTTTAGAGGGCTAGCCATCCCTTCCCACCACCACGGCCGATTTAAAGGCCAGGCTTATCCGAACTGAGGACCGGTTATTCATTCATCCACTCCACCCACTGGGCTACCCAGACTGATCACAGGCTTATCCAGCCATACGGATAGGAAAAGAATAATTCATTAAGATGAAATTTGAATTGGATTTTGGTTTTGTCTGTGAGTGCTCTGCTGATCTATGTTATGGCCAGTCAAATGAGATGCTCTTCGCCAAACTCCGCCTTCTTCTCCCGGACATCCAATCACTGCACAGCACTCGCTGTTAACCTTCAAGCCTTCTGTCCACAACCCACAACCGCTGAACCTACAGGACATGACTGCTCCCTGGGTGCTGTGGATATAGTCACTTCCCCACAGTGTGAGTGAGTACATTTAAACCCTGTGGAAAACACAACTCAAAGTAAATCAGGCCATACGTATCTCAGAATTATGACTTAACATGTCGTAACTGTGACTTAACATCTCAAAATTATGACTATGTGGCCTTTTTTTAAGTGGTGAAAATGGGCTTCAATAAAACCCAGTTAGGTTTTATACCCAGGACAGTAATCTGGGTGGACCAGCAGTGGCAAACAAAGCACTTCTACAGACTCCACTGTATCAGCTACTACACTGGGCTTATGTCTATCGGAGATCCATACTTACTTTGACAGTGGTGTACAGACCATTACCTGTAAACTAGCTGCAGCTAGAATGCTAACCAGCTAGCTAGTATGCCTGTAGGGTAAAGAATAAATCTATGGTTTAATACCTACACTTATAGCGTTTCTCTGAGGATTTATGAACACACACGCTTGCTAACTGTGCCGCACACAGAAGGCATTAACATAGAGTTTCCACAAGCTAGCGCAAAGTAGCGAGATGCTAGCTTGCTCCTGTCCTGCGCTTGTTAGATTTCTCCAGCGTTTTATAGACTAGGTGATTCACTATCTCACTGTGAAAGTGACTCTTCAGCGAGTCTAGACCAGGATGTATTCTCTATCTACAGGAAACAGGTGTTCAGTAAAGAGGCCAAATCTCGTTTCCTGTGACCCTCTTGTTATACGGCGGGTCAAACTGACCCTTTTAGAAATACAGGAAAAATAGTTTTAATACTTTTCAGTGCATGAACTCTCATCTGCCGGGCTAATGGGGGTAATGAACACGTACGGCCCCCCGGCAAGATCACAGTATTGCACACATAATGTCCGGGCCATTTTACCCCAGCGGTGAGAAGCAGGCATATAAAGGGTTAATCAAATACCACATTTAGGCCAAAACTGATTTGAGACACATGTGATTACCTAATACCTCCCAGCCCCCCTCCTCCCTCCTAACACACATACAGTAAACCACTAACACATTAAGTCAAGTTTTAAATGTAGCTTTTATGGCTGATTTTAAGACAATATGTCAGAAATCATTAAAAAATCAAAATAAATTAAGAATAAATAAAAGAACATGCAGAAATAAAACAGTTTAAAGTGTATTTTTAAAAAAAGCCCCAAAAAACCCTAAAATTACATTAAATATTCATAAAATTAACAAACCCACTGGCATCCTGGACAACACTTAACAAACCTACTGCTATCCTGGACAACACTTAACAAACCCACTGCTATCCTGGACAACACTTAACAAACCCACTGCTATCCTGGACAACACTTAACAAACCCACTGCTATCCTGGACAACACTTAACAAACCTACTGCTGTCCTGGACAACACTTAACAAACCCACTGCTATCCTGGACAACACTTAACAAACCTACTGCTGTCCTGGACAACACTTAACAAACCCACTGCTATCCTGGACAACACTTAACAAACCCACTGTGCACTGCCACTCTGTCTATGCCCTATAAGATCCCTCACTTATTTATAACACCTTCTGTACTGTTGTCTATCTATCTATCTATCTATCTATCTATCTATCTATCTATCTATCTATCTATCTATCTATCTATCTATCTATCTACACCCAGGAGGAGGTGTGGGAGTGCAGGTGTGTTGGGAAGGAAGATAAAGGTGACCAGGATCAATAACTGGTGATAAATTTAGACTGATATGATCAATATTTATTGAGCTACACATACAGAAGTCTGTCTCTCAGTATGGCGTCGGGCCGCCGTGTTCGCTAACCCAACACGCCAGACGTCTCGGTATGAAGCTGTAGAGGTTCCTAATGGTGTATATATATATATATATATATATGTTTGTTTTAGTGAACCAGTTAAATATAAAAGGACATCATGCTTTTGTTATCATAAACCTCTAGCTCCCTAAATGTGAGTGGAGAACCTTTAAAGAACCTCCACATAATGGAAATCCGCCACAACCAAAGTGTCCTTCCTAGATTTAGGAACCTTATCCCCTCTCCTGGCCTTTTCAGTGGAGGTTCATGTTTTCGGACATTGTGTCCTCACTCCAGTCCAGGAAACCCAGCCGCACTCCCGTGCAGTACGGGGACCGGAGCTGGTAAATATTGTTTTAGTCTGTAGTAAATCCCCAAAACAGCAGCGAGATTTCTAGGTGGGGCGGCTGAAGTGCCATGTTCTCCTCCCTGTTTGCGTTTACACTGTTCTGTAGTGGAACCATACTTCACCAGAACCCTCTCATCTGTCTCGTAGAGATCTTGTACCGCATCGCTCTGTTGAATCTCCGATGCAGGAAGAAGTGTAGGTTCCGATCAGTTTTTCCGCAGCTGATCCTGATGCAGCAGGACATACCTAGTGCTCCACCTGTGGCTCGATCGGTGCCCCCGTTGTTAATGAACTCTATTTAGACCCCACCTTCACACACGTTATACCCATGTGCTCCTCCTCAGTCCTGAATGGTTTTCTATTGCTCTGTTGTGTTTCTTGTTACCTGTTAGCATTAGCATTAGCACAATCGCTACTTTTATTTGTCTAAACATAGGCATTTGCAGTTAGCATTAGCATATGACTGCGTCCGCAATCTGCTAATTTCATATTACACAGTACATGAAGGCAGTAAGCAAGAATGGCTAGTGTGTCTGATTATGCAGTGTTCGTCATGGAGTCTGTGTAACCTGGGAGTTTTTAAGGCTAGCAGTGAAGCTGAGGTTATATAACCTCATATTGTGTTAGCAAGCTGGCTAGCCAGCGAAGCTACCTGTGGTACGGATAGTACAGAACTTTATCTCATGTGAATGAGGCTCTTAGTGAGTGATTGTGTGGATACCATGTGCAGGATAGTGGACCACCATTGGACCACAAACAGCAAATTTGGTGGATCACTAGTGTTTTGCTCAGAGTTTCTGGTTCCCCTCTTGGTGGTCAAACAAAACGCCAATTTGCTCTACCTTCATTTCTTACTGTTGCTTTATTTAGTAAATTTGTTTAGTAAAGAATTTTAGTCATTTTTGTTTATTTTCTCAAATGAAAAGCTGTACACATTTAAAATCTGTTTGAAGAGATTAAAAAACTCGGTAGGTTTTGTATGCAGGACAGTTATCTGGGTGGTCCGGGGTTGGACCAACAGTCAGCAGTTTGCCGACCTTATCAAAAGGTCACTATCTGGGCACCTGCGAACCACCAATCTGGGGCGACTCATTTACCATTAGAGCACTACGCAATGGGGCCAGTCTAGTACTTAGTAGGCAATTTGGAACTCAGCCTATATCTTATAGTAGGCAATTTATATTCAGATGTACTTAAGTATGGAGAGTACCAGTACTAAAGTATGTCCCTTCAGATGTACTTAAGTATGGAGAGTAACAGGAGCATGGTTTATTACGGCTCTAATGTCCTATTATCATTTCTGGAACAGGACTCTTCATCAGCTCAGTGTAGGTGAAGAGACTCTAGTGTCTCTCAGTCCACCAGTCTTTAATAGAAGCCCATTCATTAGTCTGACACTGACGTCTATTCACATCATCATCAGCACAGAACCCTGAAGGAGAACCGGTTCTATTAGCTAGAACCAAGCTCTGTCTAACACCTCAAAACAGAAAACAGTCAACGTACACCAACACGCTACTTACAGCACACTAACACATTACACTTACTGAGTTACCGTACACCAACACACTACTTACAGCACACTAACACATTACACTTACTGAGTTACCGTACACCGACACGCTACTTACAGCGCACTAACACATTACACTTACTGAGTTACCGTACACCGACACGCTACTTACAGCACACTAACACATTACACTTACTGAGTTACTGTACACCAACACACTACTTACAGTACACTAACACATTACACTTACTGAGTTACTGTACACTAACACGCTACTTACAGTACACTAACACATTACACTTACTGAGTTACCGTACACCGACACACTACTTACAGTACACTAACACATTACACTTACTGAGTTACTGTACACCAACACACTACTTACAGTACACTAACACATTACACTTACTGAGTTACTGTACACCAACACGCTACTTACAGCACACTAACACATTACACTTACTGAGTTACCGTACACCGACACACTACTTACAGTACACTAACACATTACACTTACTGAGTTACTGTACACCAACACACTACTTACAGTACACTAACACATTACACTTACTGAGTTACTGTACACCAACACGCTACTTACAGCACACTAACACATTACACTTACTGAGTTACTGTACACCGACATACTACTTACAGCACACTAACACATTACACTTACTGAGTTACTGTACACCAACACGCTACTTACAGCACACTAACGCATTACACTTACTGAGTTACTGTACACCGACATACTACTTACAGCACACTAACACATTACACTTACTGAGTTACTGAACACCAACACGCTACTTACAGCACACTAACACATTACACTTACTGAGTTACTGTACACCAACACGCTACTTACAGTACACTAACACATTACACTTACTGAGTTACCGTACACCGACACACTACTTACAGCACACTAACACATTACACTTACTGAGTTACCGTACACCAACACACTACTTACAACACACTAACACATTACACTTACTGAGTTACCGTACACCGACACGCTACTTACAGCACACTAACACATTACACTTACTGAGTTACCGTACACCGACACACTACTTACAGCACACTAACACATTACACTTACTGAGTTACCGTACACCGACACGCTACTTACAGCACACTAACACATTACACTTACTGAGTTACCGTACACCAACACACTACTTACAGCACACTAACACATTACACTTACTGAGTTACTGTATACCAACACACTACTTACAGCACACTAACACATTACACTTACTGAGTTACCGAACACCCACACGCTACTTACAGCACACTAACACATTACACTTACTGAGTTACTGTACACCAACACGCTACTTACAGCACACTAACACATTACACTTACTGAGTTACCGTACACCAACACGCTACTTACAGCACACTAACACATTACACTTACTGAGTTACCGAACACCCACACGCTACTTACAGCACACTAACACATTACACTTACTGAGTTACCGAACACCCACACGCTACTTACAGCACACTAACACATTACACTTACTGAGTTACCGTACACCAACACGCTACTTACAGCACACTAACACACTACACTTACTGAGTTACCGTACACCGACACGCTACTAACAGCACACTAACACATTACACTTACTGAGTTACCAAACACCGACACGCTACTTACAGCACACTAACACATTACACTTACTGAGTTACTGAACACCGACACACTACTTACAGCACACTAACGCATTACACTAACTGAGTTACCGTACACCAACACACTACTTACAGTACACTAACACACTACACTTAATCGGTTACTGTACACAGACACACTACTTATTGTATAACAACAAACTACTTAACACTACAGTTATAAACAGTATATAACAGTGTTTAACACTCCATATTCAGATGTTCAGGCACATTGCTAAGTGCTCCTCAAGTTCTTTAAGTGGCAGAACAAATGGCATGCACAACTGCTCGTCAGGCTTTAGTAACGCTTCACGCCACTGGCAGTCACGCAGACGCTCTGGGGTTTCAGTTCCTCAGGCTGTAACAGCTAAGCTCCACACTCCTTTCTGGTGACCTGTAAGAGTAAACCTGCTGGAGGAGTAGAGCTCCCGCCTGCCCGGACTGACAGCAGAACGCCAGCTCTTTACCTCCACATAAACTCTGCACAGTACCGTTTCAGTAAAGCCATGCACACGTGTGGCGAGAAATGAGCTCCAACCTACCAACTTCCCCTGGAAAGCAACAAGCAGTCCCTCTCCCGTCCTGCCTAGTCCGCTACAGAGCCAGGAAATGCTTCCTGAGGCAGCCCAGCACGTAGGAAGTTCTTCTGGAGAAGGAAAAGAGAGAGAACTGCCTGCTGAACTCTCGCCACTGCTGCAGGCATTCGAATGCGGTTGGGTCAGATGGGTTGCACGTGAACTTTTTGAGTTGTGTCTTTTTTGTTCAGCCTGGTTCTGCGCTCCTCCACCCCTGACGTATTCCCCGGTGACTGATCTCCGTCGCTCCAGCCAATAGATCAGCGGACCCCTCCCCATAGCTGTGTAAATAACCCACAGCTGTTGTCAGTACAAGGTCTGGGAAAGTGTGGAGGGTGGAGGGGACAGGAAGAGGAGAGAGGGAGCGAGAAGGGGCCGACTGTTCCAGTTCAGCGTGACATCTGGATTAGGAATGAAGATATGAATGAGGAACAGCTGCATTAAAGTTATGCTGTGATGAAACAACAGATGCACACAGCTTTCCACTTATCTCAGCTCAGACACGCCCATCTAGATGGATGGTGTTGGTGATCTTATAGACTCTACAGTCGTACACTGAACAGCTCCACCTGATGAACCAGTCCATATCCTGATCCACCACATCTACTCCAGTATGATACTCCTCCATATCTCCACCTCTAATATATATTTAGTGGTGTAGAAACTTTGATCTCTTTTTCTGCACAGTGTAAAAGCTCTAGTTCTCCTTTCAGGTTAGTGAATATTCATGTTGGACCGACCAATAGAATCGCTCCAAACCTGCTTAGTAATAAACCTTGTTCTATCAGCTCCACTGCAGGGTAAGGAAGCTGCTCCATCCTGTACAGCTCCACTCTGGAGGGGGTTAAGGTGGTCTGGATAATTCCATTTTGGAGGGGTTTAAGGTGGACTGGATAATTCCATTTTGGAGGGTTTTAAGGTGGACTGGATAATTTCATGAGGGCTAGTTTATAGTTTGGTGTCTTCACTTTTATTCTACAGCAAAGCTTTAAGATCAACAGGAGGAGAACCTGTTACGAGGAGAACCTGCTTTGAGGAGAACCTGCTACGAGAAGAACCTGCTTTGAGGAGCGGTCTCTAATCTTTGGACAGGTATGTATGAGTCTCGTTTGTTTGTTTGTCTTAGTAAGTAATGCATACTTTACATTCGTGTCCACCTTAAATTCCCACATGTTACAGGTGGGAATTTAAGGTGGACATGAATGTAAAGTACGTCTTTTGTCTTTGTCCTCATCAGTACTAACACAAACCCATGTATTCATAAGCATAAACACTGATAATGTTAAGAGCTCAGTGCATATTAATACGCAGCTGCTGCCGAGTTTAACATACTGGTGGGTCCCGGTGGCCTGTCTAGGGTGCTGCCCAGTGAGCGCTGGGATAGGCTCCAGCACCCCTGTGACCCCTGTGACAGTAGCTGTTTTCTCTGGATAGTCCTTTGTTACAGTAAGGGAATTGTTCTTGTGGTGTACCACAGGGGTCAGTTCTAGGGCCTTGGCTCTTCTCTCTGCACATGTGACCTACAGGCAAGGTCATTAGGAAACATGCTGTTAACTTTAGAACTTGGTTCTTTATCTTCGTACACCAAACCTGACGTAGGAACCTGGGTGTGAGATTAGCCTCTGAGCTCTGAAGTCCAGCATGTGGAGCGTGGAGGGACGTGTTATTCCTTTCCTGCACTGTGGAATCCTTCAGACTGCTCTCAGCTTTATTAGACAGTCGAGCTCGGTGCTCACTTTTAATAAAGGTATGAATTTCTCTCTTTAACTGAGTTTAATTAAAACGCTACGTCTCTGTGGTATTTACCTTTCCTATTTGATCTGTGCCGTTGCCTTATTTGGTTCTAAATTAATATCCATAGTTACACTTATTACTGTTAGGCTACATCACCTGTCTGTGAAGCAGTTTGAGCTGGCATTGCGATGAAAAGAGCTCTATAAGTAATGATTATTGGTTATTGTGGAACATTATTGTTATTAAATGGTATATTATTATTATTATTATTATTATTATTTGTCCGCTTATTGTCCAACTACTCCCACGTTTTTTTGAGGTATGAACACCATTCAAACTGTGATCGGTAATAGTGTGCTTGTGTAAAACTTTTTCCCCACTAGGAATGAATGGGATAAAAACTGGAATGGCCATCTACTGTACTACTACTGTCTGACTGTCAAACACCACTTCACACACACTATCCCAGGACAGACCTCTAAGCATAGTTCAGCATCGGTCCCATCAGCACTCGTCTGTTTGTCTTTGTTCCCCATTCCTTATTTCTCCCATAGACTCCCATTCATTGGCCCTACCCAAACTCTGTTTTCTTTAACCTACAGCCACCAAACTGCATGTACTCACTCAGGGCAGGTCCCCAAGCTCTAATCCACAGACATACTGACCCTCACTCCTCTATTTGTTGTTTGTTCATCCCTCGTTCTTCCCATAGACTCCCATTCATTTTTAGCAACCGGTCAGCAACAAGCTTAGCCTGCACAATCATTTGGCATTTTCTTCAGGAAATACAGGTTTGTAGTTAATATTGTTATTATAATTACTAAATAATGAATTATTAATCAGTATTGATATTTATTTATTTATTTATTTATTCGCAATATTTATATTTTTTTTACACTATTTATTGATTGATACATTTATTTTTTATTTATTTATATTTGTTTTATTGTGCACTACATTCTGTACAGGCCCGTTTTATGCTGTCATTATAAAAGACACTCGGTATAACTGGAAAACTGCTTTTCCTTTCACAGCTAGCTCGAAAACACTCCCTGCTGTCAGTCCCTCCTTGTTAAATGATTCTACTGCAGTGTCTGATGTTTCCAAGCTTCAGTTTTTGAGTGGTAGCTTTCCGTATTGCGGCAAGTCCTTTTCACCTCTAACCACCCTAACAGTCATACTCTGTACCCACCGTATCTCTACGTATGGATTTCCAACCTGATGGCCGTTGCTCTTCATGAACAATCAGCTGCCAGGTCAAAGAGAGCAGGCGGCAGTGCGTCAGGCCACGGTCCAATTGAACTGCTGATTGAAGAGCTATACTGCAATACCTGGAGTCTCATAACAGCCCACCCACCTGTCTCTCTCTCTCTCTCTCTCTCTCTCTCTCTCTCTCTCTCTCTCTCACACACACACACAGACACGAATAGATACAAACAGGAAACAGGTGGGAGTGAAAATGCAGAACTCAGAAACCACGTTTGCGTGAAGTTTATAATAAGGCCAGTCGTCCTGACTGGCTCAGCGGGGACGGTGAGAGTATCACGTATCAGCCTGAGCCAGGACCGGAGCTTCCGGAAGATGCCCAAGCACATTCTTCCTGAATCAGGAATTACATCCAGACCCTCAACACTTATATTCTGATCAGCAGAAGGAACATATGGGCTCATTAACATATTCACATATGTCCACTTTTTCAGTGAACCTGAGCTTAGCTCCACCCACTCAACACATTTACAGATATTTACCCAGTCGGCCTACCACAGTTTAGCCCCACCCACTCAACAAATTAACATATATCCACATATTTAGCCAACTACAGCTTAGCGCCACCCACTCAACGCATTAACATGTATCTACATATTCACCCTATGGCAGTTTAGCTCCACCCATTTAACACATTCACACATATCCATCCATTCAGGCTACAGAAGTTTAGCTTCACCAATTCAACACACTTACAGGTATCGACTCATTCAGCCTCCAGCCATTTAACCCCACCCACTCACTCAGTATTTACATAACAGTATTTCACATAATACATATATGTACAAAACAGTTTATCCCCCAATTTAACTTCCAGATATCCACTCGCTCAACCTACAGCAGTTTAGCATCAGCATACAGTATTTACATATATCAACCTATTTAACCCACTGAAATTTATCTCCACCCACTCAACATACTTACACTTCTTCACCTGTTGAGCCTACCACAGATTAGCCCCATCCATTCAATCTACTCAACACATGTACAGCTGTCTCCCCATTCAACCTACAGCAGTTCAGCCCACTACAGATTCAACCATCCATTCAACACATGTTCAGATATCCACCTGTTTATCCTACCACAGTTTAGCCACACCCACTAAACATACTGTATTTAAGTGTAGCCACCTGTTCAGCCCACCACAGGTTAGCTCCACCCACTCAACATACCGTATTTCATTGCTGTCCAAAGAAAAACAAGTATCTCCGAAATGTTAATTTCACAGGAGAGGGCAAAAACCTAGTTTAACTGGAATGAAAGTCAATGGAACCAGACTTTTCCCAAGCGGTTTTGGACCATTTCTGTTGGTCCGTTTATCATAAGATTTAATTTTGCTGTGTTTATATGATGCATAAAAGTAAAAATCAACCAAATTGGAGATGAATGTTTTTCATTGGACAGTGACGGTTTACATATATCCACCAATTTAGGCTACCACAGTTTAACCCCTCCCACTGAACACATTTACCAATGTCCACCAAATGTGCCTGTTTAACTCCACCCACTCAACCAATTTGCATATATCCATATATTTGCATATTTCTCACATATCAAAATGATCTGAGAAGTTCTGTGTAAAGTGATGAAGCTTTAGTGGATATTTTTGTTCATTTTGCAGAAATTGTCACCAAAACAAACAGGAACAGTTTTTAAATCGAGTGTAAGTATAATGCATTATCTGATTCATTATGTAAATATTTAATTGTGCAGCAAACAGAAAATGGAATATGGTCGCTCATTATATAAATGCAATTAAGACTAAAGCGGGACTCGTCACTGAAGATGACCCGCTGCCATTCTGAGTCACTCCATGACAGTCTGGTACGACACCACTGCAGTCTTTGGTGACGGTGACGTGGTGTTAAGGACAGTCGTGGTAACGGACGGTCAGGTACAGACATAAGACCCATCCTTCTTATGTCACGTGTGGCCGAGCGTGAAACTTGAATCATTAGCGTGTCTCAGCATGTCAAACCTACACACCTTCACACACCTCTTGGTTGATTGCATCTGGATGCAGCTGTTTGTGCAGCTATTCTTTTGATTATGAGTGTATATTATAATTTAAAATAGATGTAAACTGTTTATTAAACATCTTGGTTGCTTACTTGTCCCACGGCAAAGCAGGCGACTGCTGCTTGTGGCCCCTGGCCAGCGTGGGGCCCCTGAGGTTATATTTATATTTTTATATTTGTATATAACAGCCGTATGAAGTTTTGAAATGTGAACATGCTGTAGTTGTTTTGTGGGTTCCAGGTTATTTATAACATAATTTATAACATAATGGTGATGAATGCTGATTGAAGGTGCCCCCTGTGAATTTGTGCCCAGGGGCCCCAGTAGAATGGCACCCTGGGTGTTTGTAAGCAGAGGGGGAGGTGTTTTGTTATGGTTTGCAGTTCTCGGCTTGTTTTGCAGAACCACAGCTAATACGGCTCAGTCTAGCTCTTAGATGCTGCCTAATTAGCCGCTAACTTTTCCATTTGCCTTCCCAGCAAGCCTAATGGTGAAGGTAGGAAGACGGATGTAGAACTAAATCCGAACAGTTCATTCCCTAGGAGCCAAACAAAAAATAAATTCAAGGGGACCCCTGATGGCTTAGTAGCCCCAGGCAAGTACTTATGACGCGTATGGTTCGCCTTTTAATTACACTAAAAAAGGAAAAGTGAAGAAACTTTTTTGAGACCACAGGTGGGGACTTAGAATTACCACAGCTCTTTGAAGAGAGTCAATGGGAGGAATGAGGGAATGACACAGAGGGTAAGGGGACTGGGGGCCATGTCCTGCTTACGCGAATTTGGTGGCTGTAGCTAACAAAGACAGTGGGGTTTGAAATGGGTGGAAATCAATTGGGAGGAGGAATGGGAGGAATAAGTGAATGACACATAGAGGAGTGAGGGTGAGTATGGCTGTGGATTAGAGATTGGGGGTCTGTCCTGAGTGAGTACGTGCGATTTGGTGGCTGTAGGGTAAAGGAGACAGTGGGGTTTAAATGGGGTGGAAATGAATGGGAGTCTATGGGAGGAATGAGGGATGAGTAAATGACATGTAGAGGAGTGTGGGTGAGTATGGCAGTGGGTTAGAGATTGGGGGCCTGTCCTGAGTATGTGCGGTTTGGTGGCTGTAGGGTAAAGGAGACAGTAGGGTTTGAATGGGGTGGAAATGAATGGGACTCTATGGGAGGAATGAGGGATGGGGAAAAGATACAAACAGACGAGTGCGGGTCAGACGTACTTGGAACTCGTGTTCGGGGGTCTGTCCTGAGATAGTGTAAGGGACAGTGGTGTCTGTTGGTCAAGCAGAAGTACAGTAGATGGGCGTGTGTTTTACCACCCTATTCCTGAAGGGAAAAAGTTCAGTTCCGTATACGGGCACACTGGAACATTCCAGAGCTGGAGTGGTGTCGATATCTTGAAGGAGCATAGTGGAGTCACTAATAGCACCACACTCCTGAGAGTATAGCTGATCACACGGTGCAGTAACACTGCGGCAGTACTGTAAAACCCGAGTGCCTAATGAACCAAAGGTGCTGTTTTGGGGCTGGTGATGCGCCTGGCGATGATTTCGTTCGGAGCTGTGAAATTAGAGATAATACGGGAACAGAGGAAAGGCCCAGGAGAGACCAATCTGCACCGAAAACATCCATCCCTGAGCAAAGTGCGAACTCACTTTGAATTCACATCACTCCCCGGCGCTCCGGGACGCCGGCGCCACGTTTGATTGACTGTGGTGTAAGCAAAGCTCGCCTATGCGGAAGGAGAATGGCTTTTTAATTGCTGCCATTTTCCCTTTTTAAAAAATGCAGGATGACTTCTAGGCTGCTGGAGAGCGCAGATGCCGCCCAAACTGTGTTTTTTCTCCCATCCTTGCTGCTTGGCATGGGCCAGATGTCGCAGCGTTGTCTCCCTCCCCCCCAAAAAATCCATCAATTATTGCGAAGGGAGTAAAAAGGGACACCTTCAGATGGGGCCGTGTGGCTCTGGGGGCGAGCGTAGTCTGTTCCGTGGTCTCTTTAATGAACCCATTCATTAGCATTGTAATTCAAACAGAAGGAGGAAAAATCATTTAGCCAGAGCAGTCAAAGCGAGCCATGACATTGGGCTGACGGTCCTGCCTTATTTCTGACCTACAGGGGTCAACCATGCCATCGGGCCATGTACCGGATCTGCCAGTGTCCTGCAGCCAGTCGATGGTTTATCCTGGTATTCTTGTGGGGAGCTTCATGAAGAGTCACCGGAGATGCTTTGAGGGGATTCTGGATTACTGGATCACTTCAACTCACCTAAAGGTATACAGATGGAGCTCCACAACCTCTCTGGCCCACACACGGATCAGCCACAACATTACCTGCTTCTATCTACACTCAATGTCCACTCTATCAGCTCCACTGACCATACAGGACACTCTGTAGGTGTACAGGTCCAGACTGTAGTCCATCTGTTTCTCTGTGTACTGTACTACCCTGTTCTTCAATGGTCAGGACCCCCACAGGACCACCACAGAGCAGGTACTGTGTGGGTGGTGGATCATTCTCAGCACTGCAGTGACACTGACGTGGTGGTGGTGTGTTAGTGTGGGTGGTGCTGGTCTGAGTGGATCAGACACAGCAGTGCAGCTGGAGTGTTTAGACACTGTGTCCACTCACTGTCCACTCTATTAGACACTCCTACCTTGCTGCTCCACCTTGTAGATGGACAGTCAGAGACGGTAGCTCATCTGCTGCTGCACAGTGCAGTGCTGGTCATCCTCTAGTCCTTAATCAGTGGTGTTCAAAGTGGTTCTGAATACGCTGCCTGATGTCTGAGACGCTGTTTATGATAGTGTGGAGAAGATCTCAGCCTTAAACTCCATTCATTGTGGAGGGATACATGCTGCAGGGCGCTGTGAGGTCAAATAGTCCCCCAAAGGAACTTACTATTTCCAGGTTTTCCAGATTTTCATCATCAACATTCCATATACACTCAGAAGACACGTGTAGGTTCACTGGTGGTTCTAGATAGTCAGTACAGTGTCTATATGTGTGTTCTAGACATGGAGAACCCTGGTTTCCATCACCACCACTGTACAGAACTTTACACCAAACCCGCTCCAGGATGTCTCAAACAGCTGGGTAGGGTGGGTGGGTGGGGGTGGAGCCAATCCCAGCACTCATTGGGCGGAAGACAGGTAGACACCCTGGACAGTCCTCCAGTCAATCACAGGGCGGAAACACAGACATACAGCTTCACCCGGAAGAGGAGCACCCGCGCAGACACGGAGAGAACACGCCAGGAACCCAGACCAAATATCTAACACATCCTCCTTCACTGTAGGTCTAATGATGAAGGGAGGCACCAACATGGTGGTGGGCTGCTCTGGGTGAATAAACCAGCACTAATGTCCCGAGTTACGGCCCCCCTCCCTCACCAGCCTGCAGCCGCCCACCGCACAGCAGTTTCCCTGCTTAACTAAAGCTGTCATGAGACGTCCTGGGGTGTCTCCTGGCTTCCGCGGCATTGCTGGACCCGGTGGTTCTCATCCATTAGCGAAATGGCTGTTTACTATAATTACCGAAAACACAAGCCCCCCATTCGGCCAGGCGGGCAGGTTTAGACTGATAGGCTCCCTCTGAGAAACGCGCACATACACACACTCACTCTCTCTCTCTCTCTCTCACTCTCTCTCTCATTCTCTCTCACTCTCACTCACTCTCTCTCTCTCTCTCTCATTCTCTCTCTCTCTCTCTCTCTCTCATTCTCACTCACTCTCTCTCTCATTCTCTCTCACTCTCACTCACTCTCTCTCTCTCTCTCCCTCTCTCTCTCTCACTTTCTTTCTCTCTCTCTCTCCCTCCCTCTCTCTCTCTCTCTCTCTCTCTCTCACTCTCCCCCCCTCTCTCTCCTCGCTCCTCTCTCTCTCTCTGTCTCTCTCTCTCTCTCTCTTTCCGTCTCTCTGTCTCTCTCTCTCTCTCTCTCTCCTTCTCTCCCTCTCTCAGTCTCTCTCCTTCTCTCTGTCTCTCTCCTTCTCTCTGTCCTTCTCTCTCTCTCTCTCTCCTTCTCTCCCTCTCTTTCTCTCTCTCTCTCTCTCTCTCTCTCTCACACACACACACACATACACAGAAATCAATGGCAAGGAAAACCATGCAAACAAATTCCATTAACACCTCTCTCCGCTACAAGATGTTAATTATTTCGGATGGTGTGAGCTGTAGACTAAATCACCGGTCGTATGCGCGGCTGTAGGTAATGACTCACATTCAGGGTGTTTATTACGTGTGAATGTGGCCTGATGGGTAATTTAGCTGAATGACATGAATTTTCCACCTCCAAAAAAATGGAGCTACTTCATAATTGCAATAACACGGCTTAAATCAGCGAGTTAACGTTAGTGTGTGAAACTGATCGCTATAAGGCCGAACGGCGTGGCAGAGGAACATGTTGCTATAGGTAACAGGTGGGCTTCGGTTTCCAGTCGCCCTCAAAAGGAATGAAACTTGGTGGGTAGGTTTCACAGGGTGAGACGACTGTCCTTAACACCACGTCACCGTCACCAAAGACTGCAGTGGTGTCGTACCAGACTGTCATGGAGAGACTCAGAATGGCAGCAGGTCATCTTCAGTGACGAGTCATGAACGGTGAGAGTTCAGGGATCCGCAGTTTACTGTCCCTGTCACGTCTGCGGGTCTGCCGGGTCTGCCGGGTCCGGTCACTCCTCCGAACTCCAGTTCCCAGAGTGCACAGTCTGACAACGTCATGCCCACATGCTCACTCCACTAATCCTCCCCTGTCCGCCTCTCCTGTCTACCGGTTACCCCAGCTGACATCAGTAGGATTTAAGCCCCACCCACACACACTCCCGCGCCAAGCTTTGCCAACCTCACCGTTCCGAGCGTTTCCAAACTCTGCTCTGACTGTCTGTGCTTTGACCTGATTTCCCTCTTCACTACGCCTCCTGGATCTTCCCTTTGAACTCGTCTGCTCGGTTTCTATTTCTCTCCGGCTCTCGACCCTGCTCCTGTCTCTCTGGTTTTCGACTTTTTCCCTTCTATTTCGTTCACCTATCTGCCCGACCTGCCCCCTGGTTTTATGACCCGGTGTTGTCCCCATCCTCTGCTGTCTTGTGTTCTGTTGTTGCGTGACATCCTGGACTCATTCATTACAGCCCATTTCTCTCCTGGCTCGGCTTGCGACGCTCCCAGTTTTTCCCAGTCCGGGACAGTTCCTCTGTTAGTAAGTTAAGACCCTTACGATCTGAGTCTGAAAATGACTGGGCCTCTGTTACTGAACAGCTACTGAACAACTCTCAATAAGAGAAAAGTGCCCAGCAGAGGAAACGAAGGACTGAAAACATCACCCTCAGTCCAGCAGACGTAGATTTACCAGGTAGACCCCTAAAACCACATATACCCAGAGAGCTCAGCTCCTGTAGTTAGACGAGTCTTTCTAACTGGGTTAAAATCCCAAATGCTTGCAAAGTTATTCAGGTTTAAACATGAGTTTGAAATGCCCTTCATTTCCATGCACGGCCCCCTTCTCCCTCCGAGCAGCCTCTGGCCGCTGCCGGCCCTAATGAACGGGCCAGTAAGTGGACAAATGAAAATCCCAGAAATGCACTGTGGCCGGGTTTGGCTGATATGAGCATTTCTCACTAAGCCAGTTGGACTTCTCCACAGAGAGCGCCGTACTTCAGCGCCAGAGTAAATCTGGACTACCGGAGAGAGAGCTGTCGGTGTCAACTGGCCACACGCTGTCCGCCTTACATAAATAACCCGGGAGGCTGGACTGGAGAGAGCTCTTACAGAGAGAGTACTGAACTCTGACTCTCCTCTGGTCATAATAATAATAATAATAATAATAATAATAATAATGTTTGTTATTATGTAAAATAAGGGAGTAAATTCTGTAATCTAAAAACCCAAAGGTGCTGAAACAGGTATTCGGCGTTTCTAGGGCAATAACAGGAACTGGAGATTAAAATGTTGAAGATTTTCAGTGTAAAAAAGTCGAGATGATAATGACACAGGTACTCACAAGGCTGTTTGTAAGCTGTTGCTATGGTATCCCATGTGGTTGTTAAGGTGTTTCTAATATGTTATGAAATTCCAGGTGGTTGTTAGAGTGATGCTAGACAAATGAAATGGTATTCCATGTGATTGTTAAGGTGTTACTAAGGTGTTGCTATGGTAGTCCAGGTGGTTGTTAAAGTGATGCTAGGCCAATGCTTTAGTATTTAAGGTGGTTGTTAAGGTGTTGATAAGGTGTTGCTATGGTATCCCTGGTAGTAGCTAAGGTGATGTTGGGCCATTGCCATGGCATCCCTGGTAGTAGCTAAGGTGATGTTGGGCCATTGCCATGGCATCCCTGGTAGTAGCTAAGATGATGTTGGGCCATTGCCATGGCATCCCTGGTAGTAGCTAAGATGATGTTGGGCCTTTGCTATGGTATCCCTGGTAGTGGCTGAGGTGATGTTGGGCCTTTGCTATGGTATCCCTGGTAGTGGCTGAGGTGATGTTGGGCCATTGCTGTGGTATCACTGGTAGTAGCTAAGGTGATGTTGGGCTATCTCTATGGTATACCTGGTAGTAGCTAGGATGATGTTGGGCCTTTGCTATGGTATCCCTGGTAGTGGCTGAGGTGATGTTGGGCAATTGCTATGGTATCCCTGGTAGTAGCTAAGGTGATGTTGGGCCATTGCCATGGTATCCCTGGTAGAAGCTAAGGTGATGTTGGGCCATTGCCATGGTATCCCTGGTAGAAGCTAAGGTGATGTTGGGCCATTGCCATGGCATCCCTGGTAGTAGCTAAGGTGATGTTGAGCCATTACCATGGTATCCCTGGTAGTAGCTAAGGTGATGTTGGGCCATTGCCATGGTATCCCTGGTAGTAGCTAAGGTGATGTTGGGCCATTGCTATGGTATCAATGGTAATAGCTAAGATGATGTTGGGCTATTGTTTTGGGTCATTGCTGGGGTACCTCTTGTAGTAGCTAAAGTGAGGCTTGTAATAAACTGAACTATGAGATTATATGAAGTTGCACTGCTGGAGTGGCGATCGTGTCCACTGGCTCCTAACGTAGCTTACTTCTTAACTGTCTTGGGGTCACAGTTGGGGCTACGTTGCTATTTTTAACACAGAGGGGGGTTACGCTCATCTGTTCATCCTTTTTGGGTGATGCTGTGACACGTTCTGTTGTATGAATATATAAGCAACGCTATGCTGGATGGCTCATTAGCAAAATGGGAAGTGCCGACACATGATGAATTACCGCACCGCCATCATTAATAACAATAACAGGTGTCTGTCATAGGCACTTTTCTGTGCTGGGGTGTAGAGCTCAACTCCTGTAGGGTCACGGCAGTGCCGAGTTCAGTGTTTTCGCTGCTCTGCCGGCCCCAGCTCAGCTCATAAAGGGCTTGATAATTAGCTGATGGGTCGGAATTATGCGTGGCTAATCAGGGAAAATGCAAAACTGCTTTGCTGAAGTGCTCCAGGAACGGAGGCTGGCACGAACCGAACGTTACTGAAGTCTCAACACAGCGTGTGTAACTCATCTAGCGACAAGTTTGTGGACACCTGACCGTCACAAATCAAACTGCTTGTTGGGAATTCCATACATACAAATCCATGGGCATTAATAAGGAGGTGTCTTATCCCTGTGCACATATAACAGCCTCCACCTTTCCAGGGAAGCTTTCCACCGGGTTCTGTAGTGTATCTGCAGGCTTGTGAGGTCAGGCACTGACGCTGAATGAGAAGGTCTGGCTTACAGTTCATCTCAAAGGTGCCCAGTGGGGTCAGGGCTCTGTGCAGGCCAC
Organism: Prochilodus magdalenae; assembly: GCA_024036415.1. NCBI lineage: Eukaryota > Metazoa > Chordata > Actinopteri > Characiformes > Prochilodontidae > Prochilodus > Prochilodus magdalenae. The sequence goes on along the minus strand of JAMWET010006346.1, from coordinate 191,917 downwards.
TGGAGTTCCATCACCCCAAACTCCTCAGTCCATGTTGTTATGGATCTGGCTTTGTGCACAGGGACACAGTCATTCTGGAACAGGAAATGGTTCTTCTCCAAACTGTTCACAAAGCTGGAAGTACAGAACTGTGTAGATAGTAGCATTAACACCACTCTTCGCTGAAACTAAGGGTCCGAGCCCGAACCCTGAAAGCCCCCAAGACCAGTATCCCCCCTCAACCAAACCCTACTGTAGGCAATCTGTGTTCCGATGTTCTCCTGGTCCAGTGGAGGTGCTTTCCACCACTCTGGCCGACGCTTGCCATGGCGTCCAGTGACCCTAGTCTTGTGTGGAGCTGCCCTGCCTTGTTTGTTGTAACGCGTCACATGTCCAGAAGGCCTGGTGTCCCGCTTTAGTCTTGGTGGAGACGCCCAACGAATCCGTGTGTGGAGGCACCGTGGTCAGCACCAAGATGAACGGTTTGTCGTCACACGTCCAGAAGACCTGGTGTCGCTCCACCTCCACCCCTACCGCACCATCTGCAGGAACTGTGTGAGGATGTTCAAGCTGCATGGGATGGATTATCACAGGACACCATTAGGAACCTCTACAGCTCCATACCGAGACGTCTGGCGTGTTGGGTTAGCAAACACGGCGGCCCGACGCCATACTGAGAGACAGACTTCTGTATGTGTAGCTCAATAAATATTGATCATATCAGTCTAAATTTATCATCATTAACAGTATGTATGTATATATATAGGAATTAGAGCGATATCCACCTCCATTTCCACCCTAGTTTTTTTTCCAGCTTGAACAGTGCATGGAGCAGCAGCACGAAAATATCTAGTCTTTTCTGACTAGATCAAACACGGAGAACGTTCTGTTTCTGATCATGACGATCTGCTCTTCTCCCTCTCTCTGTTTAATCAGAGATGGTCATGCAGTAGAAACTCCAGCTCGTTTCTTCTTTCCGGAGTCGTTTGTTATGATGGAGTGGTGATGGTAAAAATAGCATGAAAGTAGTGATGCCATCACGGAGAGAGTCAGCAGTGGTGGAGGAGGAACGCATGAGAGTCTGAAGATGAAGCAGGAGAGGAGGAGATATGACTGAGCCTCCTGCGGAGAGAGCCGTACGTGAGAAATGGGTTTGTTTCTGCTCATTTCCAGGTTAGGATTGTCCTGGCTCTGTCGGAAAACCAGGGATAACAGCTCGGAAGTGGGGTTTTGTTGATCAGCCACTTCATTAGGTACATCACATTCCACACTGTCCATCTTATCAGCTCCACTGACCATACAGGACACTCTGTAGGTGTACAGGTCCAGACTGTAGTCCATCTGTTTCTCTGTGTACTGTATTACCCTGTTCTTCAATGGTCAGGACCCCCACAGGACCACCACAGAGCAGGTATGATGTGGGTGGTGGATCATTCTCAGCACTGCAGTGACACTGACGTGGTGGTGGTGTGTTAGTGTGTGTGGTGCTGGTGTGAGTGGATCAGACACAGCAGTGCTGCTGGAGTGTTGAGACACTGTGTCCACTCACTGTCCACTCTATTAGACACTCCTACCTTGCTGCTCCACCTTGTAGATGGACAGTCAGAGACGATAGCTCATCTGCTGCTGCACAGTGCAGTGTTGGTCATCCTCTAGTCCTTCATCAGTGGGGACAGGACGCTGCCCCACAGGACGCTGCCCCACAGGACGCTGCCCACAGGACGCCCTCCACAGGACGCCACCCCACAGGATGTTGCCTACAGGACTCCCCACATAGGACGCTGCCCTACAGGACACTGCCCACAGGGCGCCCTCCACAGGGGGCCCCCACAGGATGTTGGCCACAGGACTCCGCACACAGGATGCTGACCTACAGGACACCGCCTACAGGGCACCCCCCCACAGGGCGCCCCCCACAGGATGTTGCTCACAGGATTCTGGACACAGGATGCTGCCCCACAGGACAGTGCCCACAGGGTGCCCCCAACAGAATGTTGCCTACAGGACTCCGCACACAGAATGCTGCTCACTGGACACTGCCCACAGGATGTTGCCCACAGGACGCTTCGGTTGGTAGACGATTCTCAGTCCAGCAGCACTGCTGTGTCTGATCCACTCACACCAGCCCCACACACACTAACACACCACCACCACGTCAGTACATTCCCCCTACAGGTGGGCTCACTCTGTATCCCAGGGACTCTTGCCGGGTCATTTCCTTCTGGAGCTGTTTCGGTGCTGGGGCATTGTGGGCCGTTATAATAGCTTTCTTTGTGGACATTTTTTACAGGCCTTTAAAAAGCAATGAGCACGCTGGTAATTGCAGCGGGTCCCTGAAATCAGAGATCATGTTAGTTAGGTATAACCGCGAAGCGCGAGGCCGGAGCTTTTGTATGGATCATTAACACTCAAAGAATTTTTGCTACGTGAGGGAGGTTTGAATGGGACTGAGGGATATAAAAATTTCACAGCGCAGTGTGAAGTATCTTGGTATGCTACACCTTCAACCAGACCATTCTACACTCTCCACTCTACACTCAGCCACGGTATTATCCTGTACTTCACTCACTTAGGAGCTGCACTGTGCTAAAACAGCCCTCATATCCAGCCAAAACGGCCACATTATTCATCTATCCCGAGCTGTTTCTGCCTAGATCAGATCCACTTGCATGAGAAATACACTCACCATCAGAAGAACAGCTGCACTGAGAAGGAGGTGTGGGAGTGCAGGTGTGTTGGGAAGGAAGACAAAGGGGACCAGGATCAATAACTGGTGATAAATTTAGACTGATATGATCAATATTTATTGAGCTACACATACAGAAGTCTGTCTCTCAGTATGGCGTCGGGCCGCCGTGTTTGCTAACCCAACACGCCAGACGTCTCGGTATGGAGCTGTAGAGGTTCCTAATGGTGTCCTGTGATAATCCACCCCATGCAGCTTGAACATCCTCACACAGTTCCTGCAGATGGTGTGGGAGGGGTGGAGGTGGAGGGACACCAGGACTTCTGGACGTGTGACGACGAATCGTTCACCTTGGTGCTGACCACGGTGCCTCCACACACGGATTCGTTGGGCGTCTCCACCGAATCTATAGCGGGTCTCTTCACTGAAGATGACCCGCTGCCATTCTGAGTCACTCCATGACAGTCTGGTACGACACCACTGCAGTCTTTGGTGACGGTGACGTGGTGTTAAGGACAGTCGTGGTAACGGTCTGTGTGCATGTAGTCCTGCGTGGTGCAGCCGTCTGCCGATGGTGCTGCACTAACAGGATGACACCACTGCTCACTGGAGGTCTGTAATGGTGGATGTTGGGTCAGTCAGGTACAGAGATAAGACCCGTCCTTGTTTACGTCGTGTGCGGTCGAGTGTGAAACCTGAATCATTAGCATGTCTCACCATGTCAAACCTACACCCCAAGTTTCATTCCTGTCGGTTGATTCCTTCTGGGTGCAGCTATTTTTTGACGGTCTGTGTGACTAACAACCACCTGGAAAACCTTTTAGACCCACCAACACCGTCCCCCACAAAACAGCTCTTTCATCACCAGCTCCACTCCTGCTTCAGATCTGAGAACCTCCACAGGTGTTCCTGTCCATCCTTCTTCCACTGTGAGAGACTCCTCCACACTATGGATGTCTGAAAGGAGGTGTAGCTGTTCAAGAAGCTCCTCCCTGAGAAAAGGAGACCCACACATCCAACTAAGAAGCAGCCGCCGGGTTTCTGTCCCCGGTTAGCCACTTCTGCAGCCTATGAAGCAATCTTTTCACAACTGTGCCATCATCTCTCGGTCTCTATATCCCAGCGCCTCCCTCTCAATCTCCTCCTCCCCATCCAATCTTCCCTCGCTCTCTCTCTCCCTCACCCTCTCATTCGTTCCCCCTGACCTGTTCTTCATTGCCCTTGTTTTCCTTTTCTCTTTACTCTTGCTCGACCCTGCGGACCGGGGAGCGGAGAGAGAGGAGATTGAGTGTGGAGGAGGGCCGTTATACGGTCAGCTCCATAAATAACTGGACGCGGAGAGCTGTTGGTATGTTAGCCACTCAGAGCAGCGTGAGAGTGGAACCAGTCAAATCAGCTTAGAAGGGAAGCCATGATTACAGGTAGCCTCTCATTGGCAGAGGGAGTCAGACTGTAGGCTGCTCCGCTGCTCACCTGGACAGGTGTGTGTTATTCCTTTAAGGTCAGTCACCTGACCTCAGTCCAATCTAGCATGTATTTTACTTAATGCAGGCCAAGCCGAAGGTAAAGCGCCCCCTAGGAGAAGGTCTACCAAAGGATCTCCAGGGAGTTATTCGGGTTTGTGCCGTGCCCAACGTTCCCGTTGTCCCGATCTTCTTCTTCTTGATTGAGAGATTAGTTGTGCACTGACAAGCCTCACAGTTTATAAGACAACGACACCATTCCAACTCAGGAATGTTCGGTCGGATCAAACATTTGCTCCGCCGTATGCGCTCCATAAAAAAATTCCGTAAATTCCGATTTTTTCCTTGGGGTGGAAAAATACCTGCCCAACTTGACCGACACTGTTTCACATACACTACCTCAGGGCAGACCTCGAACACACACTCAAAGTTGCTCCGAAACACACTCGTCTGTATGTCTGTTTCCCATCCCTCGTTCCTCCCATAGACTCCCATTCATTTTCACCCCCATTCAAACCCTACTGTCTCCTTTACCCTACAGCCACCAAACTCCATATACTCACTCAGGACCGATCCCCAAACTCTAATCCACAGCCATACTGACCCTCACTCCTCTATCTGTCATTTATTCATCCCTCCTTCCTCCTATAGACTACCATTCATTTTTAGCAACAACTTAGCAACAAGCTCAAGCTCTGGAATCCCTCCGAAAGTGTACTTTTCTACTCATTACTGATATTCATTTCATTGGGTCTGATCAGACATGGTGTGCCTGCATACAACTTTTTGATCCGACTTATGGATTTTGGAAAAATGTCCTAAAATTCCAAATTTTTGTCTCATTAAGAATGAATGGGGTGGAAAAGTACACGCCCACCATACTTCTGCTCCAATGACCAACAGCGCTTCACATACACTATCTCAGGGCAGATCCCCAAACAAAAATTGAGTGTGGTCCTGACCCATGCTCATTTGTTTGTCTTTTTTTGTCCCATCCCTCGTTCCTCCCATAGACTCCTATTCATTTTCACCCCCATTCAAACCCTACTGTCTCCTTTACCCTACAGCCACCAAAACTCCATATACTCACTCAGGACAGGCTCCCAAACTCTAATCCACAGACATACTCACCCTCACTCCTCTACGTGTCATTTACTCATCCCTCATTCCTCCCATAGACTCCCATTCATTTTTTCCACCCCATTCAAACCCTACTGTCTCCTTTACCCTACAGCCAACAACCTCCATATACTCACTCAGGACCGATCCCCAAACTCTACCCACAGACATACTCACCCTCAAACTACGTGTCATCTCCCCTCAGCCATACTTTTCCACCCATTCAAACCCTTACTGTCTCCTTTACCCTAACAGCACCCCAAACTCTAATCCCCAGCCATACTGACCTGCACTCCTCTGTGTGTCGTTTACTCATCCCTTGTTTCCCCTATAGCAAGAAGCACAGCTTAGCAATTGTCCACTGACTAGTCCTGTACGGTTTAAGATATCGGCAATGTTCCAGTTCTGGAATGTCAGGTCGAATCAAGAATTCCTAAAAAAACGTATATTGGATAAGCAGGTGCACATTGCTCCATTCAGTTTCCATGAGCACAGTTATGTGGAACCGCTTAAATTAAACATTTTTGTTTAGTTATGTTTATTATGATTAGATTAGATTAGATTAGATTCAACTTTATTGTCATTGTGCAGAGCACAGGTACAGAGCCAACGAAATGCAGTTAGCATATATGCTTATATATGTATGTATAAAAGCCACATTTATGAATGATTAAAGAATTCCCGGTTGTATCTGATATTCCAGGTTTAGCGTACCTGCTTTTGAGCTTGTCTAATCTCTAATTATAACGTATGTGTATGTAAGTGCTCTTTAGAGTATGTGTACCTGGAAGTGCTTATGCCATTCTTTATTTCATGCTTGCTCGCCCCTGTGAACGAGGGAGTGAAGAGAGAGACAGAGAGAGAGAGAGGGGAGGTTGTGAGTGGGTCGGAGGCTAATGGCAGAGCGGCTGGAAGTCTATGACTCTGGCTTTGGCTCAGAGGGTGGGCTGCAGGAGCCAGCTCATGACTGCCAACACACACGCCACACATGGCTGGGCTGGGTGGAAATGAGTTGTGAGAGTGTGACAGGTGGCTGCTGGGTGGGTGTGTGTGTGTGGGTGTGTGTGTGTGGGTGTGTGAGTGTGTGTGTGTGTGTGTGTGTGTGGGTGTGTGCGGGTGTGCACATGGGAAACAGCTGTAAGCTGTGAGTCGCAGCAATCCCAGGTTTTTGTCCTTTACGTCCCGATAGCAGCTTTGATGAATGTATTATCAGCTTCGTATTCATTCACACGTCATATATGGTCCCATATTCAGAGTAATGATCCCAGATCAGACCCTGTCTTAGATCAGCCAATGCTGAATATGGGCAGAGGTGTTGCCTGGGCCGGCGTGAAGCATCCCTAGTTATAGAAAACGATCATCCTAATCAGCCATTACCAATTACGATCACTATCGGTAATCATTATGGTGAAAATCTGGCATCAGGGTCATTACCAGTCAGTTCTAGGAGTCAGATGTGATGATGCTGTATATAATAATTAGCATATCTTGCTGTGATAGGCTCGTGATGGCCTGCATGGAATATTATCACTGAAAAATGTGATGTATATATTATTATGCTTAATGTGTGAATTAAATGCATTTCCTTCATTTTGTAAATAATTAATGTCGATTCTTTAATGAAAATTAGTAGATTAAAAGCCAAAAACCATCCACTGCAGGAGCAGCTGGGCTTTAGCCTGACTGTTAGTACAGTGTCGCCACCTAGTGGACGTAGATTTCAATTCAGGGGTTAATATTAACATAGGACGAAGCTCAGACTTCCTTGTGACTGAGCCGTACCTAGAAGCCTGTACTACCTCCACCAGCGCCAATAACAGCTGGATTTGGCATGTACTGGACAAGTTTGTGGATGTAGACATCACTTTGCATTATTACACTCATCATCAAAACAACAGCTGCCCCCAGAAGGAGGTGTGGGAGTGCAGGTGTGTTGGGAAGGAAGATAAAGGTGACCAGGATCAATAACTGGTGATAAATTTAGACTGATATGATCAATATTTATTGAGCTACACATACAGAAGTCTGTCTCTCAGTATGGCGTCGGGCCGCCGTGTTCGCTAACCCAACACGCCAGACATCTCGGTATGGAGCTGTAGAGGTTCCTAATGGTGTCCTGTGATAATCCATCCCATGCAGCTTGAACATCCTCACACAGTTCCTGCAGATGGTGCGGTAGGGGTGGAGGTGGAGGGACACCAGGTCTTCTGGACGTGTGACCACAAACCGTTCATCTCGGTGCTGACCACGGTGCCTCCACACACGGATTCGTTGGGCGTCTCCACCAAGACTAAAGCGGGACTCGTCACTGAAGATGACCCGCTGCCATTCTGAGTCAGTCCATGACAGTCTGGTACGACACCACTGCAGTCTTTGGTGACGGTGACGTGGTGTTAAGGACAGTCGTGGTAACGGTCTGTGTGCATGTAGTCCTGCGTGGTGCAGCCGTCTGCCGATGGTGCTGCACTAACAGGATGACTCGTGGAGGACACCACTGCTCGCTGGAGGTCTGTAGTGGTGGTGTTGGGTCAGTCAGGTACAGAGATAAGACCCGTCCTGGCTTGTCTTATGCACACCCGAGCGTGAAACCTGAATCATCAGCATGTCTCACCATGTCAAACCCATCCACCAAGTTTCCCTCCTGTGGGTTGACTCCTTCTGGGTGTACCTGTTAGTGCAGCTATGGGTTTGATGATGGGTGTACATTGTTTTTTTGAAAGTCGGTCCGTTGATTAAATCTATCAGGCTGAAAGGGTTCAGAAGCCTCCAGCAGCACTGTAAATACCTCATATAGGCCATAGCTGATGGAGTACCGGCTGTAGACTCTTCTCTCATCTACATTCAATACGGCTTTTTCTCATGCAATGCGATGCATATCTCTGCTCACTAAATGGATCTGAATTTCATAGGTTGACCCTCATTTATGTAATAACCTCAGTTTTAATGGGTTTCTCTCACCTGTGTGCACTCAGACTCACCGACAGCCGGCAGCAACCATGTCACACTTGACAAATACCTCCTAGTGTGAGTGCTGGTCTAAGACCAGGCCCTGTCTGTTCCATCATTTGGATGGAAATCGCAAAATCCGATCCTAGATCTTTGTCCGCCGTTACATAACCCACATAGCGATGGAATACCAGGAACGTCGCGTAGAGCGAATGCCGTCTGAGCGACACGGGAGGCCGTCGAATCAATTACGGCGGATGTTTGTTCTCTCTTACATGCCATGGTCAAATGGCTTTAACCTTGCAGCGACACCCTCCACACTTCACCTGTGGGGATCAGTAATCATTTAAATGGAAATTTCCTCCCGTGTGCCGAGCTGGAAACTGGGACAGCCCCGCCTGCCGTTCTGAAGCGCCCGTCACGTGTGCTGGAATCTTTGACAGCGTTTTGTGTCAAGTGGAAATGTAGAAGTTGGGGACATAGAAGTCAGAGCAAACTGGACACTGTAACTTACATGCTGCTATAAACCATTAAAACCATCGTTTGACCAAGGACTGTCCAGTTTATAGAGGCATTATAAGTCATTATAACACATTAGTGACATAAGAGACATAGCGGATCATGGCTTATAATGCATTACAACATTTGGCATTACACATTGAACATACACTGTAGTTTGTTATTTCTATAAACAGCCTGATATTTCAACCTTCTACTATAAACACTTGTAATTACTTATAACAGCTTATAGCATTCGTAGCTTCATAGCATTGTAGCGTCTTACTAAAGGTCATCACACTGAGAAACTTATAAACACACTGGACTACAAAACATACCCGATATCCTGTAACACCTCCACCAGCACCAGAAACAGCTGGGACTGGATTGGGCATGTACTGGATGAGGTTCTGGATGTAGCCACATCCACAGACACTCCGTTCAGACACTCCTACATCAAAGAATCGGTCAGTTGTTCCAGATTTGGTGGATGCCTTCCCTGGCACAGTTCCGAGGAGAATTCCCTGTAGACTGGGATTGTATCCACTGCTGGTAGACCCGTATGACCGTACGCTTCCATACACCTGCAGATTCAGCTACTTCCTTCACACTATGGTCTTTGGCCACGCCCACATGCAGTCCCTCCTTTTAGCCAATCATTAACATCTGCTCTGGAGCCATTTTCCACACATGGAACGAGACATTCCCTGCACTGTAGCACCTCTTCCCAATCTATGGATCCCATCACTCACACCCCACAGGGGTTTACAGCCCTGTCATCCTCATGCAGCGCCATCTGCAGGGGCCTACGCCTACTACCATCTTCAAGACTTCCGCTTTAGCTGCCTTCCCTGCTTTTCCCGGCTTCTTGGTGTCGTTGAGCTTGCTGGTTCAGTGTCCAGATATTTTAGACATACAGTCAAATTACCATAATACAACTTCTGCCAGTAAACCCCAGTGACCCAAGTTCACAGACAGCTATTCATGCATATGCTATAACACTACCTCCACCATGTTTCACAGATGATGGAACTTCTGGACCAGCTTAATCTCAGCTTCATCTCCCCGGATAACCTTGTCCCAGAACTGGCCGTCTTTCCTAAAATGGCCTGGCCTTGAGTGTTAGCACTGGTTAGCATCTTGAGGCCTTCTATGGATATTTACATCCATGAAGGCAACTCTTGATTGTAGACCTTGATGATGATATGGCACCCTACTCTGGAATGTCCTTGACTTGATTAGACCCTATGAAGGTGATCCTTCTCACTATGGGAATAGAATTCCACAATGGAATAATCCGCTTTAGCTGCCGTCCATGCTTTTCCAGGCCTCTTGGTGTTGTTAAGCTCTCTGGTTCATTTGGCTTGGCCACTCCTACAGGTCCTGCTATTCCCCCAGCTGAATTTGGTGATTAGCAGGGGTGTCCAGATATTATAGACATACAGTGGATGTTTCTGGGAAGCCACATCCTTCACTCTATGGCGTTATACATCTATCCAGGGTATGTGAGAGGTCTTGCACAGGTATTTCAGATGCCTATACATCACTTACATTCGTGTTAGCTATGCATCGTAAATGCTTTGTGCAGTTCTTCGGCAGCCACCTTAACCTGAAGCTTGACCATTTATATTCTCCCGGCTTCCTTCACAAAGCCTGATTGTTTTACTCACTAGACTGCGCACAATAGCTCTTAATATTCCCTCTGCACTCGTTCAAGTGGCCAAATAACACCGAGCGCCGGCGTCTGACTGAGGGAAGTGTAAAACCTTTCATTAGTGCTGCATGGGGTCCCCGGGGCCGTTTAAATCTCGGGCGACACCCCGACCTCAGCTTCCCCGTCACTGACCACTCATTTCCCTCAGGAGGCTCAGTGGAAGCGCGGCGTCCTGGAAGAGATCGAAACAACATTAGACGGGTAGGGGAACACATTCAGGGAAGCGGGGTGGCCGATTTGCGGGGTTTGTGGGCCGGGAAATGACCAGCCTTATTCGCACCACTACATGCTGTCGTGTAGAGAGCAAAGCCTGACATTCTCGCCGCCGCTTTTTATTCGCCAGAGCTTCTTCACTGTGTTATCAAGCATGGCGGCCAGCGCTCCAAATTACAGCAATTTCTGTACATCCTTTAACTTTGCCCTTTTCAGACAGCCGTAGAAAGTCCATCGGACGAAAGCAGAGGTATTCATTAAAAGGCAATGTGCGGGAAGAAGTTCCCCCCGCCGTATCCCAAACCAGAGCCTCAGCAAAAGATTGTCCCACTTTCTGGAGCCAGTAGACGGATGAGGTATCCGTGAGACACGCGTGTTCTGGCAGAGGAACCTGTGTTCGCTTCATGCAGGTTGGAGGACTGTGGTGCTCTCTCTGCTGGTTTACCTGCTAATCTGCAGAACTGTTCTTCCAGAGTTCTAACTCAAGGTTGGTTTAGTTTCTACGTCAGATCAGTGGCGATTCTATGCCGTAGCCAGTGCAGGTGGCCACTGTGAGCGGTTATACTTAAGCACTGGCGTGTCTGAAACACTATTTGGCGCTGGGGTTTCTGTGCCACTCTGTTGAATTCCTTGGTGTTCTGAAACTGTTTGTTGGAGCTGGAGCTAATAGCTGGTGACCAACAGTGACCTATGCATTCTTCCATGGTGGTACAGTCTACAGGATACCAAGTAAACCGGTTACAATTGTTGTGGTCTGCTTTTCCATGAGGTGTAGGTACATGTTTGAGGAGGTGTTTGTCAGGTGTAGGGTACAGCTTAGGGTATGGCATAGGGTACATCATAGGGTATGGTGTTGGGTGTAGGGTATGGCGTAGGGTACAGCACAGGGTATGGTGTAGGGTACACAGTATAGGGTATGGTGTAGGGTGCAGTGTAGGGTATGGTGTAGGGTACAGTGTAGGGTATGGTGTAGGGTACAGTGTATGGTATGGTGTAGGGTGCAGTGTAGGGTATGGTGTAGGGTACAGCACAGGGTATGGTGTAGGGTACACAGTATAGGGTATGGTGTAGGGTGCAGTGTAGGGTATGGTGTAGGGTACAGTGTAGGGTATGGTGTAGGGTACAGTGTAGGGTATGGTGTAGGGTACAGTGTAGGGTACAGTGTAGGGTATGGTGTAGGGTACACAGCACAGGGTGTAGGGTATGGGTTAGGGTACAGTGTAGTAGGGTATGTGTCGTGCATGGTGTAGGGTGCAGTGTAGGGTATGGTGTAGGGTACAGTGTAGGGTATGGTGTAGGGTACACAGTATAGGGTATGGTGTAGGGTGCAGTGTAGGGTATGGTGTAGGGTACAGTGTAGGGTATGGTGTAGGGTGCAGTGTAGGGTACAGTGTATGGTATGGTGTAGGGTACACAGTATAGGGTATGGTGTAGGGTATGGTGTAGGGTACAGTGTAGGGTATGGTGTAGGGTGCAGTGTAGGGTACAGTGTAGGGTATGGTGTAGGGTGCAGTGTAGGGTATGGTGTAGGGTACAGCGTAGTGTCTGGTGTTGGGTGCACCATAGGGTATGGTGTCGCGTACAGTGTAGGGTATGGTGTCGTGCATGGTGTAGGGTACAGCGTAGGATATGGTATCGAGTACAGTGTAGGGTATGGTGTAGGATTACAGCGCAGGGTATGATGTAGGGTATTGCATAGGGTACAGTGTAGGGTATGGTGTAGGGTGGAGTGTAGGGTACGGTGTAGGGTATGGTGTAGGGTACAGTGTAGGGTATGGTGTAGGGTGGAGTGTAGGGTACGGTGTAGGGTATGGTGTAGGGTGCAGTGTAGGGTATGGTGTAGGGTACAGTGTAGGGTATGGCGTAGGGTACAGTGTACAGCGTAGGTATATGGTGTAGGGCATGGTGTAGGGTAGGGTACAGCGTAGGATATGGTATCGAGTACAGTGTAGGGTATGGTGTAGGGTATTGCATAGGGTACAGTGTAGGGTATGGTGCACTCTACAGCATAGGGTACAGTGTAGGGTATGGTGCACTCTACAGCATAGGGTACAGTGTAGGGTAAGGTGTAGGGTGGAGTGTAGGGTACGATGTAGGGTACAGCATAAGGTATGATGTAGGGTTCAGTGCAGGGTACAAGGCTATGCAGTACCTACGGCGTGTTTGTGGTGTAAACTCTGCACCTCCTGTACCGGCTGAACTCCGGTTGGGCTCCTGTTGGTACTCGTACTGACTTTAAAACTCCCATCCTAAAATATAAAGTGATGCACAGTACAGCTCCAGTGTACCTCTGTGACTCGGTGAAGCCGTATGTTCCTCCTCGCTCTTTATACTCGGCTCTCAGTTCTGCCAACCTGCAGCAGCCTCTCTGCAACCTGGAATCTATAGGTGATGGAGCTTTGTCCTGTAGAGCAGCTGGTTTATAGAGCGATGCTGAATGCTCCTGTTTGTTTGAAGAAGTTATTAATACTCAGTTTTTAGTTAGTAATAGTTTGGTTTCTGTTTGTATGTACGGTTTTGCACCGCGTCCCAACTTACAAAGGTCCGCTCGGCACACCTGGGACACATTCCTGAGTCGCTCCATATCAGTGAACACAGCGCAGTGCTGTATGTACAGCCTTCTCCAGTGCTCCTGCAAGCCTTCACACATACCCCAGCAATTCATGGCTTTTCAGAAGCCTCAGCTTCTTCCCACTCTGTCATTGATTTACATGGCTTCAGCATCTGTCTCCTCGGCCTACTGCTGTCTCCCGCGTTTCTTTTCGATCCGGCCGCTGATCAATCACGCTCTCCTACAAGCCACTCGCAGTGAGAGGCTGAGCGCGCCTACACAATCTGCCTCTGCTTCTGGACGGCGCTGGGCATCGCCGGCCAGAAAGGCCCAATAATATTCATCACCAGAAGCATTCATCAGCGCGTTTGGTGGGAGCCGTCGCTCCATCTGCGAGTGTTAAGTGAATGCATGATCTGGCTCTTCAGAGCGAGTCCGTTAAACATGCAGGTGGTGTTATTGACTTGACCGGAGCTACATGGCACAGTATTCATGTTATTAAATCGTCCACTGTTTACTGACTTCCCTCAAAGACTGCTGACAGGTTACAGCTTGCCCAGAGCGCAGCAGGTGCACCACACCTTGATCCAAATGGAAAGGAGGATGAGGTGTAGTTGCTCGTTCAGTCCCTCCAGAGCTGATGTCTCCTGGTGCTTTGGAGAGCTTGTATGAGCTCATATGTTCTAGCACCGTGTTCTAAGTTACAGGTTTTCATTTTTTTGTATGGATCCATTTCTTCAAGCCTCAGCCTTGCCTAGCCATGGTAACAGGGCTCCTGGCTCCAGGTTCTTTGAGCTTGAGTGCTCCTTCTGGTGCAGTTCCGACCACCTGTGGAGGTTTCCCCTCAGTACATCCGCTCTGCACTCCTCACTGTACAATCAATAATGTTTTAATACCACACACAGCTTCGTGAACACAGACCCGGTCGTCTGATGCCTCTGTCACTCAGTCAGTCATAATGTATTCTAACCCACCCTGCTGAAGGCCTGAATGCTGCCTAATGAAATTTTGGTGATGTCATTTTCACACAGATGATTTGTCGGAGACTGTCGGAGGCTGTGTTCCTGACTTGTTGACCGTGTAGGGCCTGTGTTCCTGACTTGTTGACCGTGTAGGGCCTGTGTTCCTGACTTGTTGACCGTGTAGGGCCTGTGTTCCTGACTTGTTGACCGTGTAGGGCCTGTGTTCCTGACTTGTTGACCGTGTAGGGCCTGTGTTCCTGACTTGTTGACCGTGTAGGGCCTGTGATACTGACTTGTTGACCTGAGGGCTGTGTTACTGACTTGTTGACCGTGTAGGGCCTGTGTTCCTGACTTGTTGACCGTGTAGGGCCTGTGTTCCTGACTTGTTGACCGTGTAGGGCCTGTGTTGACTTGTTGACGTTTGTAGGGCCTGTGTTCCTGACTTGTTGACCGTGAACGCCTGTGTTCCTGACTTGTGGACCATGTAGGGGCCTGTGTTCCTGACTTGTTGACCGTGTAGGGCCTGTGTACCTGACTTGTTGACCGGGCCTGTAGGGCCTGTGTTCCTGACTTGTTGAACGTGACTTGTTGAACGTGTAGGGCCTGTGTTCCTGACTTGTTGACCGTTTAGGGCCCTGTTTTGACCGTTTTAGGGCCTGTGTTCCTGACTTGTTGACCGTTATAGTGTTAGGGACTTGTTGACCGTTTAGGGACTGTGTTCCTGACTTGTTGACCGTGTAGGGCCTGTGTTCCTGACTTGTTGACCGTTTAGGGCCTGTGTTCCTGACTTGTTGACCGTGTAGGGCCTGTGTTCCTGACTTGTTGGCCGTTTAGGGCCTGTGATACTGACTTGTTGACCGTTTAGGGCCTGTGTTCCGTTTTGAGGGCCTAGGGCCTGTGTTCCTGACTTGTTGACCGTGTAGGGCCTGTGTTCCTGACTTGTTGAACGTGTAGGGCCTGTGTTCCTGACTTGTTGACCGTGTAGGGCCTGTGTTCCTGACTTGTTGACCGTGTAGGGCCTGTGTTCCTGACTTGTTGACCGTTTAGGGACTGTGTTCCTGACTTGTTGACCGTGTAGGGCCTGTGTTCCTGACTTGTTGACCGTGTTTGTGTAGGGCCTGTGTTCCTGACTTGTTGACCGTTTAGGGCCTGTGTTCCTGACTTGTTGACCGTGTAGGGCCTGTGTTCCTGATTGACTTGTTGACCGTGTAGGGCCTGTGTTCCTGACTTGTTGACCGTGTAGGGCCTGTGTTCTTGACTTGTTGACCGTGTAGGGCCTGTGTTCCTGACTTGTTGACCGTGTAGGGCCTGTGATACTGACTTGTTGACCGTGTAGGGCCTGTGTTCCTGACTTGTTGACCGTGTAGGGCCTGTGTT
Source organism: Prochilodus magdalenae (assembly GCA_024036415.1). NCBI lineage: Eukaryota > Metazoa > Chordata > Actinopteri > Characiformes > Prochilodontidae > Prochilodus > Prochilodus magdalenae. The sequence goes on along the minus strand of JAMWET010006346.1, from coordinate 176,409 downwards.
CCTGACTTGTTGACCGTGTAGGGCCTGTGTTCCTGACTTGTTGACCGTGTAGGGCCTGTGTTCCTGACTTGTTGACCGTTTAGGGCCTGTGTTCCTGACTTGTTGAACGTGTAGGGCCTGTGTTCCTGACTTGTTGACCGTTTAGGGCCTGTGTTCCTGACTTGTTGACCGTTTAGGGCCTGTGTTCCTGACTTGTTGACCGTGTAGGGCCTGTGTTCCTGACTTGTTGACCGTGTAGGGCCTGTGTTCCTGACTTGTTGACCGTGTAGGGCCTGTGTTCCTGACTTGTTGAACGTGTAGGGCCTGTGTTCCTGACTTGTTGACCGTTTAGGGCCTGTGTTCCTGACTTGTTGACCGTTTAGGGCCTGTGTTCCTGACTTGTCCACTAAACAGAGGCTGTGTTTCTGAACTGTTGATAGAACACCATTACCAGTGCGGTGAGAGAGTAAGTCTCGAGTGTGACGCCTTCCCGGGATTATTCTGGGATGTGTGAAGTCCTTTGAGTGGGTTCATATCAGCACATCTGGCTCGTTGGATGTTCTGAGAGTAAATCCTGAAGAACACAGAACCGGAAGCTTTAGAAGTCTAACTCTAAACTGATTTATTTATATTAGCTGCCATGTTTTTGGCTAATTGCATGTGTTTGTGAAGCATTTCGAGCTGCAGCTATTATTATTAATGGCTTCACATAGAGATAAGTATCAGCGCTCTTCACCCTCATCCGCTCTCATTTCGAGTGGCCTTCCACAGAGCTCGTTGCTGGACAGTGTCAGCCTCTGCCTTTGGCAAGAGCTAAATCCAAGAGACACTGTGGGTGACTGGAGGATCTGCATAATCGCCTTTCCCACAGAGAACGCTTCCTACCTTCTAAAACGACCTTTCTTGGCCGCGCTGGACCGGATTTGTATTTTTCGCCGCCTTTCCGTCGGCTGCAGCGGCGCTCGCTCTCGGGCAGGCGATGATGTAAGTTCACCTTGGAGTTTCTCCATGGATAGAGCCTGAAAGTTCCTCCCAGAGCTTCTAGTTGTTAACTTGAGGGCGAACAAAAAAGACGTGATTGAAAATCTGGACACAAATCAAACGCCTGGGCCTCCATGTTCTTCCGGGAGTTGGGATATTGGGGTAGCGAAACATCAGAATCAACTTAATTGAGCTTCATCAACATTTAATGTGCAAAGCCATCAAAAAATGAAGCTTACTAACGCAGTTTCCAGACTGGTGCTTAAAATTCCCTTTGCAGAGCGGGGAGATTTCCGCTCCTCCTGCCGGCGCGCATGAAATTGGCTGATTTTTATTCCCTTCTCCTTGTCAGACCTGTTTCTTTGCCGCCTTTTCCGACGCCCTTTGAGATGATGCATCTGGGACCCGAACGTGAGCGGAGAAACGCACGGCTCTTGTTGTTTTTGGCTCGGCGCGTTCCGGGAGGACAGGTCCTCCTCGTCATTAATGAGCTCGATGGCTTTTGATGCTGTGATTTTAATGTATGAGTAAAAATCTGCCTGTGATTCTAAAGTGGTTTCCTTCCTCGCTCCTTTCTTAGTCGAGCTATCCGGGTGACTATTGAGCTCTAGTGTTTGGAAAGCGGAGGGCTGTGGAACTGTGAGATCAGACCGTATGAATGGAGAGCAGTAATTTGGTTCTTGGTATTAGTCAGCGGTGATTCATAACTAGTTCCATTTATGCAGCTCAACCCACTTCAGTGAAATTATGGCCAATTTTAGGAGCTTTGTTCCAGAGAGTCCTCCTCTTACTCATGGATACCTGCGACGTATGATGCAGCTTCTTCCTCACGTCCGTTTGAGCAGTTCAGATTAGGGATGGGCGATACCGCTGACCTCCCCAGCAATCCGATACCAGCTAATACTAAGACTGATATTCCCAAACGCATACTTTGAAGTATGTCACTTTCAACAATGACATAAAATACATTTCAACCAAATTATAACAAAATGTCAGAGATTTAATTTTTTAAATAATAATTATTGTAGTTATTAACGTAATAAATATTCATAAAACTTGGTGTGTAGGTTTGACATGGTGACACATACGAATGACTCAAGTTTCACGCATGACGGACTGCAGTGGTGTCGTACCAGACTGTCATGGAGTGACTCAGAATGGCAGCGGGTCATCTTCAGTGACGAGTCCCGCTTTAGTCTTGGTGGAGACGCCCAACGAATCCGTGTGTGGAGGCACCGTGGTCAGCACCAAGATGGACGATTTGTCATCACACGTCCAGAAGGCCTGGTGTCCCTCCACCTCCACCCCTACCACACCATCTGCAGGAACTGTGTGAGGATGTTCAAGCTGCATGGGATGGATTATCACAGGACACCATTAGGAACCTCTACAGCTCCATACCGAGACGTCTGGCGTGTTGGGTTAGAGAACACGGTGGCCCGACGCCATACTGAGAGACTGACTTCTGTATGTGTAGCTCAATAAATATTGATCATATCAGTCTAAATTTATCACCAGTTATTGATCCTGGTCACCTTTATCTTCCTTCCCAACACCACCGCACTCCCACACCTCCGTCTGGGTGCAGCTGTTCTGTTGATGATGGTGTATTTCTCCATATCTCCACCTCTAATATATATTTAGTGGTGTAAAAACTTTGATCTCTTTTTCTGCACAGTGTAAAAGCTCTAGCTCTCCTTTCAGGTTAGTGAATATTCATGATGGACCGACCAATAGAATCGCTCCAAACCTGCTTAGTAATAAACCTTGTTCTATCAGCTCCACTGCAGGGTAAGGAAGCTGCTCCATCCTCCTGTACAGCTCCACTCTGGAGGGGTTTAAGGTGGACTGGATAATTCCAGGTGGGCTAGTTTATAGTTGGTGTCTTCATCTTTATTTTACTGTTCAGCTTTAAGACACACATCAGGTGAACCTGCTATAAGGAGCCGTCTCTATACTTTTGACTGCAGTAGTAGTGTAATTAGGAAGTGACCGTGAAATCAAACAGTCACGCTTTAATTTCTACAATGTGGAACCAATTTTGTGAGAAAGGAGGTCTCTGTAGGGCTTCTGGGAGTTCTAGATACGTCACTGACTGAATGTAAACGAATATGAGCCAGTAGTCTGCTGGAATAGGAACACAAGAGCGACCGGATCTCTCTCTGGTAGACTGTACGCTAATATGTCCAGCACAAACTATCTAGAACTCTAGAACTACGTTTTCAGACTCTCCTTAAATGATGCTGAAGTGACGTTTGAGTGCAGACAAGTGTTCTGTTCCACCTTAAAAATCCTGCAGCAGTTACTTTCCAGTGCCCACATGAGAATATAATCACAGCATCTTTTAAGGTGGAACAGAAAATTCAAATACGAAGGATTAGCCTCGGCAGAAAGTCTTCCTCCAAGCTGCCATTAGCTTAGCGCTAACAAACCACTAGCATCCTAGCAGAGGTTAGCATTGTGGTTGAGGTGGGTCTTTAGGGGCTGGTGTCTGATCTGTATGGCCCACAGTGAAGGGCCGACACAGTGGACCACTATACACTAACGCTGAGCTGCTTTACTGCCCGGCGTCCTTCTTAGAGGGCAGCGTTACAGTGGAGGTACGTTGGCTGTAGAGTGCACACTGACCGGTTTAGCCCTGACTTGCTTAGCTTTGCTGCAGCTTTCAAGGCACAGTGAAAGATAGAGAGCCGGAGAGCCAGACGATCCGAAGGAAGTTCGGTGATGAAGAGATATACGGATGCGTGAGGTTTTCCCACCTAAACATTCCAGAGGGGTGTTATTTTACACCGGCTCAAAAAATAGAATCTGTGAAACAATGAGACTGCAGACGCATCACGGCGCGGTTAATGCTGCGTCGTCTCGCAGACACACACCTGATCCTGAAACCTGAAACAGTGTTATCCGCCGCTACACCATTTCTGTGTGCATGTTCAGGGCTCGTTCCTCCGTGTCTACATTCGCAGTTCGAGGAATTTTTCATTAGTTAAAGTTACTGATGTTGCTATACATTTACATCTGGATTTAATAGAAACTCGACTTTGATTTTTATAAAACAGATGGAAGGTTTCTCTCATGTGTGCGTGAAAACTGTGGTACATAGCCCTTAACTTATCCTGTCAGAACTGTGCACAGTGGTGGTGAATGGAACCAGGCGTCCTCTGAAAGCTCACTCACAGGAAGTTACTACATGGAATGTTTGACTGACACTGTGTATTTACATGCAGGTAATAGTCTGATTGTGATCTGATTTCTACAAGTGTCTGATTATATATTATGTAAACAGCATTCTCTGATTGCTTACAGTGCATTAAGCTCTGATCTCTTTCGGCTCTCTCACCGCATGTATACCCTTACTCTGATTTCTTTCAGATCTCTCACCGCATGTATACCCTTACTCTGATTTCTTTCAGATCTCTCACCGCATGTATACCCTTACTCTGATTTCTTTCAGATCTCTCACCGCATGTATACCCTTACTCTCTCACCGCATGTATACCCTTACTCTGATTTCTTTCAGATCTCTCACCGCATGTATACCCTTAATCTGATCTCTTTCAGATCTCTTACCGCATGTATACCCTTACTCTGATCTCTTTCAGATCTCTCACCGCATGTATACCCTTACTCTGATTTCCTTCAGATCTCTCACCTTGTGTATACCCTTAATCTGATCTCTTTCAGATCTATCACCGCATGTATACCCTTAATCTGATCTCTTTCAGATCTCTCACCGCATGTATACCCTTACTCTGATCTCTTTCAGATCTCTCACTGCGTATATTCTTCTATAAGTAGAACTTTACTGTAAGCAGCCGTTAATGTAACTGTGTAACTGAGTTGGATTTTGGTTTTGGCACATTAAGTGAAGTTTAATCACAAATGACTCTTTCAGACCTCTTTCATACGGGCCTTTAGATATTAATACCAGAGGGACCAGGCGAGAATCTGCACATGAACACATCCTGCTGTTTATGCAGTCATGAGACAATAGAGCCTGCTGAAATAGGAAATCCAAGAGCGCAGTGCACCGATCATTTTTCCCTCTTGATTTGAAAATATACAGCTCATCTACTTTCTATTTAGAAAAGCCAGCAATTCAATACGGCCTGTTCGAGAGGCGCTGGAGAAGAAGAGCGTCAGCAGATTTCCTCTCATTATTTGTCCAAAGTGAAAGTGCATTAAATGTCAGGGAAACAGAAGGGTCCTGGCAACGTATGACGCTCCCAGGCAGGAGTGACCAGATTGAGAATGATGATATTTGTGCAGGAGCTTCAGCTGGCCCACTTTCCGCCCAAGAGGAGAAGACGGCTGGTCATATATGTTGGGATGCTCAAGCTCGGATCACGTGCTTTCTGACCGAGGAAGACCAAAAAGAAACTCTCTATGCAGCCTGTAAATAAATATAAGAAGTTATGAATGAACCATTATACACTAATACACTTATACATTCAGAGATTTTAATGTTTAAACATTACACCTTATTTAAAAGTCAAATATTAAAAATTTCTTCAATATATTTATCACTTTTCTTCAAACATATTATGGTTATTATACAATTACAAAAACCTTTAGGCCTTAAATACACTTATAACTCTTTATAACATATTAATATTATTATAATATATTAATATAATACTTATAAGCTCTAATAATGCATCATAACACCAACCATCATCACAACCAAACCAACAGTAATAACTGAGGTGCCCTTGAGCAAGGCACCTAAACCCACCATAGCGCCCCGGGTTAAGTGGATTGAGCTGCCCACCGCTCCTGGCTAACTGCCCCCCCCTAGTGTGTGTGCTCACTAGTGTGTGTATGTGGGTGTTTCACTTCCACGGATGGGTTAAATGCGGGAGAGAAATTCCGCTGTGTGGAAACTCAGATTATGCATATGTATCCCATTTCAGCATACAGGCGATGCCGGGGACCGGATTTGAATCGAGTCCCTACCTTCACCTTTCCGAACCTTTCCTTAATTTGAGTTTAACTACAGGCATCCTCACGGCCGGAGTGACCCACTCGAGCATCCGCCTTCCCAAGGCCTCTGAATTTCCGTTCCTGCATTCAGAGTAAGGCCTGGTGCTTGAAATTCCCTCTGTGCTCGTGGGGGGTCATGCGTGGGTGCCTGAGTCCAGCTCTGCGTTTTGAGTGAGCTTCCTGAGGGCCTCTCGGTAACCTGTATTCACCCCTCCCTCGCTCAGTCTCTCGCTCGCTCTCCACACTCAGTGGGCAGCCTTCCCCATTGAGTACTCTTATCACAGCACCGCCAGCCCCCTTAATGAAAGCTGACCGGGACCTGGCCTATTATTGGCCACATGGGGACTGTGATAATCGCAATGTAATATTTTCACCGTAGGAGAGCGTGGGGGGCCGAGGGGTGGGGGGGCGCTGTAATTTGAGAGGCGATGGTTGGCGGTGTCCAGCGATGCCTCTCGAGCGGGCAGTGTTCTCCAGCTCCTCTCGCCTCCTCTTCGCCACCGCATGTGTGTCCTTGTCCCACTTTGGTGGAGGCGGGATGGGAGGGGCACGGATGCCTTTGAACAATGTCTTGGCTTGTAGAAGATGCCACCCTCCTTCTTCGTTATAATGTCAGGAAGTCTCGAAGCACACTCCGTCGGTTTTACTTTGCAGCAGCTGTAGAGCTCCAAATCAAACACTGGGTTCTAGCTGAGTTCTAAAGCCCACAGTACACACCAGAGAGAGAACCGCACTCCCACTGAAACCACTGTTCTCCGCTGCCTGAAATGGCTCTGTGGAAGTCCAGCCCTTTTCCCTGTTATAAGGCGATGACATCATCTCGTAACACTTATTGCCCGCCTACTGGCAAGCCTGGCCCACCCCCACACAACAGACAGAGCTAAACCAGAACAAACTGACCACTCTGAAACCAGTCCAGCGTAGTCTAGCTTCTGATGGTGGATCTACCAGCTTGTTCTACTGGACCTTCAGGACCGAACTCTCGTTGAAACTGATATGACACAGCCACAGATTAGAAGGTGCAGTTACAAGCCAGTAGGGGGCTCCAAAACACCGTTACATATTGAATACATGCTTAATTTTGTGAAATTCACATAAACTATGTTGTTTATTCTCTCTCTGTTACAGGTAGGCCAGTGTAGTGTAAGCCCAAGGACCTAGCACAGGATAGTCACGCAGATCAGGTATCGAAGCCCCCACCTCCCGTATGTGGTGGTAGCTCACTGGCAGGTACCGCCAAACCAACCACAAGCCCCTTTTTACCTCGAGGGTGGTTACACTGTCGAAGTCCCCAGGTGTTTGTTGTTTTTGGGACTTGAGAAGTTTTGCAGATAGGGGTTAGCAGTGTGTCTGTTTTTACTAACGACCTGCATATGCTAATTACGAGCCACACCCACTCACACGCATTAAAGGCAATCAGTTGGATCCAAGTTGGTGGTGACTCTCTGTGGGGTACTAGAGAATCGTCCTGACCCGACGCCCTGTAGTGATTCCAGTCATCCCTGAACTGGCCAGCATTTTAAACCCTCAATTTCTTTTCAGTGTTCTCCCATTGCTGGAGAAGTTCTGTTTGGGTGATGTCCAACTTCAGTCGGGGATTTCTCTCTATTTATTCATTTTCATTTATGGCATTTATCGGACACTCTTATTCAGAGCGACTTACCATGTTAATCATATTACAGGTAGTGTGGTGTTAAGAGTCTCGCCCAGGGTCTCTTACTGGTGTAGCACATCATCGTCACCCAGACCAGGATTCCAACTCCAGTCTCCCACGTGTGGTGGTGGCTCCCTGGAGGACAGTGGTCTTTTCCGCAGAGCTACACCCACCACTCCAGGCCTGGTGTTGTTGGAAGACTTTATTTCCTGTAATAAATGAAAAGGTAGTTTAAGAACGCCATGTTATGTTTACTCAGTTCTTCTTTGTCCTAAACCATTGTTTGTGCTGATCCCAAACAATTAATCATGGCAAATACGGGAGACCAGAGGACGCACCTCTTCACAGCGGCGTGTGCCGCTGCTATCTTGGAGAAGGATTCTTTGGGAGGCTGCTCCAGACTTTCATTTCTCCCTCCTCTTATGTGTGTGGAAATACGAGCCTGATTTTTCCCTCCAAAAGACAGGAACATCCATGGCTTAGAGCGAGAGACGAGGGAGGCACAGTCAGTGTTATTTCACAATATCATAGTTCAAAGAGACTTCAGTTTCTCAGAATGGGTGAAAGGAAGGAGGCAATTTCACAGGACCTGCGCCGCTGCAGTTTAATTTCATGGTGTTATCGCCCTGCGTCCCGTTCTACACTGTGTTAATCTGATGAATGGATTATGAAAGCAAGATCATGGGAATTAAGCTCATTTGCATGGTTGAGTATTGATCTAGTCATGAGGGCACACTGAATATGACATGCGCTTTTGGATTAATGTATTACTCACTTCTTCATCCATAAAACACACTCAGATATCATGAGATAGAGTATAAACAGGATATGTAGGTTACATTAAACCTCAAACTGGTGCTGGTGGGGATGGACTTCTCTTTTTGGGAATAAACCCATAATGTTGACTGGCTTCATCTGAGTCATGATGAATTGATTGTTGATTATTTATAAGCTGTGTTCCTGACTTGTCAGCCAATCAGAGGCTGTGTTCCTGACTTGTCAGCCAATCAGAGGCTGTGTTCCTGACTTGTTGACTGATCAGAGGCTGTGTTCCTGACTTGTCAGCCAATCAGAGGCTGTGTTCCTGACTTGTCAGCCAATCAGAGGCTGTGTTCCTGACTTGTTGACTGATCAGAGGCTGTGTTCCTGACTTGTCAGCCAATCAGAGGCTGTGTTCCTGACTTGTTGACTTATGAGAAGCCAGGTTTGGGACTTGTCAACCATTCGGCGGTTGTGTTCCTGAATATTCAACATATTAGAAGCTGTGTTTTTGACTTGCAGACCATTCAGAGGGTAAGTTCCTGACTTATTGACCAATCTGAAACTGTGTTCCTGACTTGTAGGCCAATCAGAGGCTGTGTTACTGACTAGACAACCAGTCAAAGACTGTGTTCCTGACTTGTTAATTGATATGGGGCAAGTTTCCTGACTTGTTGACCAATCACAGGCTGTATTCTTGACTTGTTGACCAATCAGAGACTGTGTTCCTGACTTGTTGACCAATCAGAGACTGTGTTCCTGACTTGTTGACCAATCACAGGCTGTATTCTTCACTTATCAACCAATCAGAGGCTCCGTTCCTGAGCTGTTGACCAATCAGAGACTGTGTTCCTGACTTGTTGACCAATCAAAGCCTGTGTTTTCAACTTGTCAACAAAACAACGTGACCCTTTCAGGCAAACTAAGCCTCCGAAATGCTGCACTCCTGTTATTTACTCTTTTATGTGTGACATACTTTGACGTGGCATATGACACTGTCAACCCAAAAGGGTTCAAAGGGAATTGGTAGATGGGAACCAGGGGTCTCCATGTCTCCAACACACATATGGACATTTTATTTACTATCTAAACCGCCAGTGAACCTACATGCATCTTCCAAGTGTGAAATGGAAAATCTGAAGATAACATGGGATCAGTACAGGACCACTTTACCTCATAACCAGGCACCATGAATGGAGTTTAAGGCTGAGATCTTCTCCACACATCATAAACAGCGTCTCAGACATCAGGCAGCGTATTCAGAACCACCTCATGTAGGAACTTCCTGTGAGGGAGATTTTAGAGGGGACGTCCGATTACCTTCACCACCACTGTGAACACATCTGACGCTCTACGTTTATGTAGAACTGAGCGATGTAGCGATGTAGATACTGGCATGTGCTGCAGTCCACCCTTACCCATGTACCCCTCCAACAGAGTTGAGGTTCAGTCCACTCTGTTAAGACCACCCTGATCGTCATGTAAATGCTCACTACTGCTGAAACCTGCATGTGCTTGTTCTCTTGTTGTTGTCTTCGTCGTTCGTCCAGAGTGTTTCACAGCGTTCTCTGTGTGCTACTTATAGCAGAACCAATAACGAGATATCCTCCCAGTAGATCCCTCCGGACCGCCATCGACGTTAGATACAGCCTGAAATAGCACGCACACCTGGGAGGGAGGGCATAGCGGGATGCTTGCGCCAGTAAACAGTGCCGAGATTGATTTAATGACTCTGGGGCATGTTTAGACATTTAGTTATTTGTACAGGTACGTTTTTCATGTGTTTGATGTCTAATTTGCCACACATGTATGCCCTGAGGACAGTTTACCCATCCTCACCGTGGGACGCTGAATTTATTCATGAACGCTGGAATAAAGAATGCCCATTCTGCATGTGCACTCTTCCGCCGGTTGGGTCCAGGAAAGCCAGCAGTGCCCCCACTCCAATTCCCCAGCTAGTTGATTGGACCTATGGGTAGAGCGAAGCAGTGTTTCCAAACAAGGAGTTCACTTTATAGCCTGTGGTTAGTGTCCTGATGAAAAACCTTCATTCTAAAGGTTACAGGAGCCGCAGCAATAGTGCTCACCCCTATTTGCAGCTTATAGGCAATTCCGAGGATGGGCAGCTGAGCAATTGAGGAAGTGGAGCACCTGCAGCCCCACTTTTATTACAAGTGGGGAACCAAACGTAAGCCCACCCAACAGAAAACATTAGTCACCTTGTGTGTTGAAGGTCGTAACTGAGCTCCTGCAGGTGGCGCGACTATAAATCCCTGTGGGTGTGAGTGACGGGATCTATAGATTGGGAAGAGGTGGTACAGTGCACGGAATGTGTGGAAAATGGCTCCAATGGCTCCGTGTTGTGCAAATGACCTTGTCGTGTCTCACCGTGTCAAACCTACCCACCACGTTTCTTTCCTGTTGGGTGGTACTTTTTGGGCGCAGCTGTTCTTTTGATGATGAGTGTATATACAGTATGTGAGCCTGTATGTATCAGTGTCCCAGTGACACTTCCTGTGCTGTCTTCCATTCCCAAACACACATTGGTCGTGACTTCCAGTAGGTGTAGAGTGACCTGGATGTCTAAACGTGCTTGCTGGCAGCCTAGGTTCCTTAAAAAGACCTGCCTGGATCGTTTCCTGTTGGGCGGAACGTGCAGGCGTGATGGTTCTATTAAACACCAGGGAACTAAAACTGTTGGACCCTCTCTAAAGAACCCTCTAAAGAGGTGAGAGCGCGTTAAGCGCCACCCGCCTGCGCTGTCGTGGGTCAAACGGTCCTGTGTGGAAGGTTTTCGAATGGAGGGAAAATTCAGTGTAATATTTTTGGGAACCTGCAGCGCTTTCCGCTGGGTTAATTAGAGTCATTAACATGTTAATGGAGAACCAGTAATTTAACATGTTTGAAAGCCGCGTGTTCAGGTCAGTTTGACCCAGCAGTGAGAACGGGGGCTACAAAGTGTTGAATCACCAAATTTAGACCCAAACTGATTGGCTTTCTTTTCATGTTTGGGCTAGAATTTGATTACCTAATCCCTTTCAGCCACACACTAATTGAATATTATTGGTTTTGCTGTACTTGTGAGGACATCCATTGGTTTATATTAGTGTAGCCAAAGTAATAGAGCACTTACACCTAAACCTAACACTAACAATGACCTCAGGCGTTTTTCTGCACATGTTTTATGTTTTCTAAAACTTCTCAGGATATCACAAGGTCCTCACAATTATAGCAAGACATACACACACACACACTTTCTGTCTTTCTTGGTAAAAGTTATAAACAATAGACCAACATTTAGACAAAAATCAGCAAAATTGGAAATTATGAATTAGGAGTCTCTGTTTTCATAGCTAGCTAGCATGAATCGCTAATGTTAGCATTAATTATCTGACTCCCATTTAGGGTAGCCACTCTTATAACCCCAAAAAGGAGGACTCCCCATTCCCAAAAGAGGACATTCCATGACTGGACTTGTAGCACAGGTGGAGCATCCTATCACGATACCATGCTGGAGTTCCCTGAGCTCCTGAGAGTGACCTATTCTCTCACTAACGACTGTAGGAGCAGTCTGCATGTCTAGGTGCTCGGTTTATACACCTGTGGTCATGGAAGTGACTGGAACACCTGGATTCAAAGATTTGGATGGGGGAGTGAATACTTTTGGCAATGTAGTATAGCCCCATGCATCTCTAAATAGTGCATCAGTATATGGCGTATGTGGTAGCTGGTGTGGTAGCAGGGTGTCCATCTCTCGGAGCCCAGGGGTGTGTTTAGGTTCTGGCTACTGGGCTACTGGGCTACCACAGGGGGTCTTTAACTTCTGCCCCGTTCCCGCCTAACCTTACGGAGTTTATGGGGACTTCCGAGACCCCTTTAACATGTGAGTTCATTCCAGTATGTTATACGGGGAATGAGGTTTCATTAAACCTCTTCAGCTTTAGCCATCGACGCACGATGTGACCTTACCATGAGACCCTCCCAGTCGTATTCGGGGTTATTTACTCAGGGCTGCCTCAAACACTGCAGCTGAGATGTGTTTTTCTAAATCCTCCATCCGTATCAAACCTCCGCATCCACACAGCCCGGAGCTGCCACCTCTTCCCTCGGAACATGGAACACAAGCCAGAAGGAATGCTGTTGAGAACAAACAGGAAGGGACGGGCTCTTTCTTTTATGGTCTCCAGCTTGTCCCTCTTTCTTCATCCACTGATCTTCCTGTTTTCCTGTTTGGAAGTCTTCGGAGAGAATGTTGGAATACAGAACAACTCCCAGCAAATCCAGCTCCTCTCTGAAGACTGTTCCCGGGAAGTCGTCGTGAGGAGACAGAGACTGCAGACCCTCACCAGCAGCACATCAGTGAAGCATGACGCTCCCTCACGCGGAGGATGCCACACTGGGACGACGGGAACAAACTTTAGTTTTCCTCCGGAGCACGAGTTTCCGTATATTCCGCCCAAGCCTTTGAGTGGCGTGGGTAACTTCCGCTCGCCTCGTGCACTGTAAAAACTGTTTTGCCGTTGTCTGGTCCTACAGGGAATCTCGACACGGTTCACGCTCGCCTCGTGCAGTGTTTACCCCCCGACTCCGGAGGATTCCGTAAAAGGAGAACGGGAAGGAACGCTGGTTTCACTCCAGTATCACCTCCGAATCTCTCAGTGGAGCGTCTCTCAACATGACAGTCCAGAAACTTCACAGCGGAGTTTGTGATTTCAGACGAGCGGCTTGATAGAGGCTCATTTCTGCAGTTCACTGTCGGTGCGGATGTTTGAAGTCGTGGAGAGGAACGCTAAATATTCCAACAGTATCCGTCTCCGGAAACTTCCGACATTTCCAACACTGTAAAATGAGACAGTACCTTCATATCCCTACTGGCACGGTGTCTGTCTGTCTGTCAGACTGTCTATGTGTCTGACTGTCTGTCTGTTTCTCTGTCTTTCTCTCTGTCAATCTGTCTATTTCTGTCTCTCTGTCAGTAAGTCCAGTATCTATTTGTCTGTGTGTCTCTCTATCAGTCATTCGGTCTCTATCTGTCTGTCTTTCTGTCTGTATCAGTCCGTCTCTATCTGTGTGGCTCTCTGTCTGTCAGTCAGTCTGTGTATCTGTCTGTATGTCTCTGTCTGTCTTTCTTTCTGTATCAGTCTCTCTCTATCTGTGTCAGTGAGTCAGTTAGTCTATGTATGTAGTCAGTCTATGTATCTATCTGTCTGTGTCTCTCAGTCTGTGTCTGTCAGTGAGTCGGTCTATGTATATGCCTGAGTGTCTCTCAGTCTGTCTGTCAGTGAGTCAGTCTATGTATCTATCTGTCTGTGCATCTCTCTTTCTGTCAGTGAGTCAGTCTATGTATCTATCTGTGTATCTTTCAGTCTGTCAGTGAGTTGGTCTTTGTATCTATCTGTGTGCCTCTCTGTCTGTGTCTGTCAGTAAGTCAGTCTATGCATCTATCTGTGTATCTTTCAGTCTGTCAGTGAGTTGGTCTTTGTATCTATCTGTGTGCCTCTCTGTCTGTGTCTGTCAGTAAGTCAGTCTATGTATCTGCCTGGGTTTATCTCTGTCTGTGTCTGTCAGTAAGTCAGTCTATGTATCTATCTGTCTGTGTGTCTCTCAGTCTGTCAGTGAGTCAGTCTATGTATCTGTCTGTCTGTCTGTCTGTCTGTCTGTCTGTCTGTCTGTCAGTTAGTGAGTCAGTCTACGTATCTGTCTGTGTTTCTCTGTCTGTGTCTGTCAGTGAGTCGGTCTATGTATCTATCTGTCTGTGTGTCTTTCTGTCTGTCAGAAAAAGAAAATCCTCAGCTTTGAAGTTTAGTCTTGGAAGTTGGTTAGTCCTCAACCAGATTTCGTGTCTGTGTACCTGATGAGGGGCAGTGTTGGGGTGTCTGCCAGGTGTGTGTTGGGGGTCCGGGCTCCTCTGTAGCTGTCAGTGTTTATGTTTACGGTGTATTAATGACTAGATGTTGTAAAGTGTCTTAAAGCCTGACTTTTCAGTTTCTCCTCACTCTTAAACGGATATGTCACTTGACGTTCTCTGAGAGTCCTGGAGTGGAGTGTCTCTCGCTCGGCCACGCTGTTCGTGACTGTTCAGCAGACAGCAGCAGCTCATTCTCACGCAGCGTATACCTCATTTACTGTCTATCAGAGGTCTACGCTTCTCTCGCTTTGGAACATTTAAACAGCATAATTCATTATACAAACTCAAACATTGTCTTTCATTAATCATAATTTATCTTCCGGAGTCCTAATTTATCTTCTGTATCCGCAGGACATTTCAATAAATCATCCTATTTATCCGCTTCTGATAACCTCCCTGCTTTTCTTCACCAGTGTCTCCTGGGACGCTGCTCCTGCTGAGAGGAGTGTAAAAGTTGTAATAACTTCAACACAGGCCTTTCATCCCTAACTACAATCTACATCTTACTGTAGCGGTATATCTATATACACTCATCAAGAGAACAGCTGCACCCAGAGGGAATCAAGCGACAGGAATGAAACTTGGTGGGTGGGTTTGACATAACACCACGTCACCGTCACCAAAGACTGCAGTGGTGTCGTACCAGACTGTCATGGAGTGACTCAGAATGGCAGCGGGTCATCTTCAGTGACGAGTCCCGCTTTAGTCTTGGTGGAGACGCCCAACGAATCCGTGTGTGGAGGCACCGTGGTCAGCACCAAGATGACGGTTTATCATCACACGTCCAGAAGACCTGGTGTCCCTCCACCTCCACCCCTACCGCACCATCTGCAGGAACTGTGTGAGGATGTTCAAGCTGCATGGGATGGATTATCACAGGACACCATCAGGAACCTCTACAGCTCCATACCGAGACGTCTGGCGTGTTGGGTTAGCGAACACGGCGGCCCGACGCCATACTGAGAGACAGACTTCTGTATGTGTAGCTCAATAAATATTGATCATATCAGTCTAAACTTATCACCAGTTATTGATCCTGGTCACCTTTATCCTCCTTCCCAACACACCTGCACTCCCACACCTCCCACACCTCCTTCTGGGTGCAGCTGTTCTGTTGATGAGGAGTGTATAATGAGTGATATTAGATTACTGAGACAGACTCTATATGTTCTAAAACACCAGAATGTTCCGGCTCTGCCCTTTGTTGTTTTGCTAATACAAAAGCGTTAGATCATTATTACCCATAATTCCAGCAACCTGAGGAAAAATAATAGATAATAATAGGCAGTTAATCACAGGAAGATCACTGGTGGACGATGTGCATCCTCCCCTCGCACCTCATCCAAAGTTAATTACCTGCTGTGTTTTCCTCCCTTCAGTGGCCACTGACACACATGTAATTAGATTAAGATATTCAGCAGAGATAAGATTAATCATTGTAATCAGTGACAGATATATTGAGAAGTGCATGGCTGCACCATATTATTAGGCCCCAGGGACAGCCGGAGATAACAGCAAGCCCATGACAATCAGCGATAATGATACAGCTTGGCTTCTTCGGGAGGATGACCAGGGGTTATTAGCATAAAACTTCCCGGACTGGAAGTTCCGACTGTATTTGCTCTTTTCTTTTAGTTCCAAGTAGGCTTGTGTCAAGCCAGTGTCTTTAACACTAACATAGCTGTTCTAGTCACTATGGAAACCATCAGTGATCCTACATGGGTGTTCATATGGAAAATTTGGCCGCAATATGATCAATATTTATTGAGCTACACATACAGAAGTCTGTCTCTCAGTATGGCGTCGGGCCGCCGTGTTCGCTAACCCAACACGCCAGACGTCTCGGTATGGAGCTGTAGAGGTTCCTAATGGTGTCCTGTGATAATCCATCCCATGCAGCTTGAACATCCTCACACAGTTCCTGCAGATGGTGCGGTAGGGGTGGAGGTGGAGGGACACCAGGCCTTCTGGACGTGTGACTACAGACCGTTCATCTTGGTGCTGACCACGGTGCCTCCACACACGGATTCGTTGGGCGTCTCCACCAAGACTAAAGCAGGACTCGTCACTGAAGATGACCCGCTGCCGTTCTGAGTCACTCCATGACAGTCTGGTACGACACCACTGCAGTGTTTGGTGACGGTGACGTGGTGTTAAGGACAGTCGTGGTAACGGTCTGTGTGCATGTAGTCCTGCGTGGTGCAGCCGTCTGCCGATGGTGCTGCACTAACAGGATGACTCCTGGAGGACACCACTGCTCGCTGGAGGTCTGTAATGGTGGCGGTTGGGTCAGTCAGGTACAGAGATAAGGCCTGTTCTTGGTTACATCACATGTACGGTCACGCGTGAAACTAGAATCATTAGTATGTCTCACAATGTCAAACCTACACACCAAGTTTCACTCCTGTGTGTTGACTCTTTCTGGGAGCGGCTGTTCTGTTGATGATGAGTGTATATGGATTGAGTTATGCGGTGATAAAGCTGTGACGTGCGTTTCTGTGAGAATGTGTATTAAGTAAAATGAGATATTTATTTGGCAGACAGCACTGTTTTTGTTTTTGGTTACGGTAATTCATTTCTGGCCCATGCTTTGCATGTTCATATGTTATAGACCATTTAGATTGTTTGTAAACAGAAACATCTGTTGTTCTTCTGGGTGGATACCACTAAATACAACCAGAACACACTGAACCAGAATCACAATCAGTTATCTGACTCTTCCAGAGGACATGCAAACAGGATACTCTGATTTCCTAGATCAGATGTAGACCTAGAAGTCCTTTATCGAGTCAGCTATTGTTCCCAGTAATCAGGTTTTTTGGTGCATGTGCGGACTCTTACTCTGATTTCTTTCAGTCTCAGTCAAAAACAGGGTGAGTTACCAGAACTAGGAAGCAGCCTTTAAAACAGCATCCATAAGTTACAGCCAAACACTTTCAAAGTGACTTTGGAGCTAGATGATGTACACAACCAGTCAAAAGTTTAAATGGATGGTGTTGGTGATCTTATAGACTCTACAGTGGTACACTGAACAGCTCCACCTGCTGAGAGTCTGAACCGGTCCATATCCTGATCCACCACATCTACTCCTGATGTACACAGTATGGTACTCCTCCATATCTCCACCTCTAATATATATTTAGTGGTGTAAAAACTTTGATCTCTTTTTCTGCACAGTGTAAAAGCTCTAGCTCTCCTTTCAGCTTAGTGAATATTCATGATGGACCGACCAATAGAATCGCTCCAAACCTGCTTAGTAATAAACCTTGTTCTATCAGCTCCACTGCAGGGTAAGGAAGCTGCTCCATCCTTCTGTACAGCTCCACTCTGGAGGGGTTTAAGGTGACCTCTGGTGTGCCATGAGGCATCTCTATGACTGTGTGTTGAACAACACCATCACGATATGCTGTTTTGTGA
Source organism: Prochilodus magdalenae (assembly GCA_024036415.1). Classification (NCBI taxonomy): domain Eukaryota; kingdom Metazoa; phylum Chordata; class Actinopteri; order Characiformes; family Prochilodontidae; genus Prochilodus; species Prochilodus magdalenae. Next base: position 158,728 of record JAMWET010006346.1, on the reverse strand, counting down.
TAGTGGTGGTGATGGTGTTGATGATGTCATGCTGATTGGTCTTATAACGGATAATGATCTGTACAGAGGAAGCAGGTGTGCAGGCTGGATCACCAAGGCCTCGGAGCACAACACTGCACGAGGAGGAACGAACAATAGAGCTGCAGCTGTGGAGGACCATCACACACGTCTAGAGGAGAGCATTTAAATATCAGCCGCAAACAGAACTTATTAAAGTCTACAGCTCCTCAGAACGCAACGGTGAAGCACTGTGTGTCCCCAACCTAACACCTTCACTGTTCGGAATGGAAATCAGAACTGCTGGGAGTGTAGAGAGCTGAAACCGTGGTGCTGCACAAAGATCCATCAGATAAACCTCTGGTAAAATTATTCCCCTGTGTGTTTAAGTTGGTAGTACCTTTAGGCTCCTGCAGATGGCGCTGCATGAGAATGATGAGGCTACTATAAATCCCTGTGGGGTGTGAGTGACGGGATCCATAGATTGGGAAGAGGTGCTACGGTGCAGGGAATGTCTCGTTCCATGTGTGGAAAATGTCTCCAGAGCAGATGTTAATGATTGGCTGAAAGGAGGGACTGCATGTGGGCGTGGCCAAAGCCCATAGTGTGAAGGAAGGAGCTGAATCTGCAGGTGTATGGAAGCGTACGGTCATACGGGTCTACCAGCAGTGGATACAATCCCAGTCTACAGGGAATTTCTTCTCGGAACTGTGCCAGGGAAGGCATCCACCACATCTGGAACAAGTGAGTCTGAACACTGTCCAGTCCATGCCTGATCCAGTCCCAGTAGAACCTTGTATGACTATCTGACCATCACATTTTGTTTGAATTTATGAAGAAACCAGCATGTGATATAAGACGATGACATCATAACACTAAGGGTTAATAAAATGACGGTACAGGACATGGCAGCGTATTTCTGGCATGCTTATGGAAATGCTATGCAGCAGGCTCCAAATACGGCGGCACTGTCATTAATACCGCGCTGACCGATTACCCCAGTATAGCTGTTGTGGCTAAAGCGTCCCCTAAATTTAGGCGTCCATCGATCAGAGCGTCCACTGGGCTCAATAAACGGATTACCCTGCGAGTGAGGACGCCAACAAATGGCTTTTGAGGCGTGATGCATATGTTCTCATCCGTTCTGGTATCTGGAGACTTCGGCTTGAGTATGTGTGCATGTGTTGGGTGGTGGTGAGGGGGGTGTGTGTGTTGATGTTTGGGGGGTGGGGGGTCGAATTGATTTCCTCCCATATTAGAAAATTGTTATTGCAAGGATGTTACCAAGTGAATGGAGAAGTGACAGACATTTTTCATCCATTACCAGGAGCAATACGATGGTTCAATATGAGGCAGGGAACCCAATTATTTTCTTCATACTCCATCAGCCAGCGGTCGACTCTCGGAGCGTTTAGACAGATCCTGCTCTGTCTGAGTTCCGCGGGAGAATTTAGAAAACAGTCGATTGCTAAATTATAAGAAAGCCCAGCCAGGAAAAAAAGAGGGAAAGCAGGAAAGTAGTTTACCTCCCAGCGAGGGTCCCTCATTTATATTACTCATGGTAATTCTGGACAGCAGCGTTCCCGAATTGTAACACTAAACCTTCAGACGGATTGCGCTTCCAAGGCAGCGTCCGTAGACGCGGTCTGGAATGACATCTAAATGATCCTGAACTGTCAGCACCAGCGCCTGCTTCGATTTTCCGCTCAGCCGTGACTAAAAAAAATATTGTAATAAAAGTGTTTTTTCCCCTCGACGTTCCGGAGATCCAAGGCGGGAAGCGAGTACAAGTTTCCTGATTATCCCGCCAACATTAAACAACACCACCTTAGGCTAGACCAAGTATAGGCGTGTTTACGGGAAGGAGTACAACGCGGATGAGGGCCTCGAGTGAGGCTAACAACCTCATAAACAAGCTGGAGTAAACAAGCAATCAAACGGTGATGCTCTCAGATGTTGGTCCTTCTAATCTTCCCCGCGTTTGACATGCTCCTCCACGTTTTCCCGCGCCCCTCCAGCTTAAAGAGCATGAATATGCAATGAGGGCTGTCAAAGCCAGGAGTACCAGAGCTCCCCACCACGCCCTTAACTGTGAGGCAGAAGAAAACCGCACATTGTTGAGTCTGAGAAGCTCCCCTCGAGCGGGCCGTGGGTGTGGAGGCGTCGGCAGCGAACCCTGCCAGGCGCCCGACGAGCCCGTGAGTGACAGGCCATCGTTCTTTAATCTGCGACGGCCCGGCGAGTGCCAGCCGTTTGAAATGGCCGCCCCTTTTAGCAGCTTTATCAAGCCTGACACTCCCACCACGGCCCTAATGCTGCACAGATGGCATGCAACGCCATGTCACCATTTGTCACCCAGGCACCCAGAGTGACAGCCGCTCCACTGACGGAATCCAAATGAGGAGATGGAGGCGCCGTAGCATGGCTGCAGTGACGATCCAGATGTAGCAACAGCAAAATGTTTCCATAAACAGAGCGGGTTTGATGGAAGATCTGGAAAACCTGGAAATGCTAAGTCTCTTTGGGGGACTATTTGACCTCACAGCGCCCTGCAGCATGTATCCCTCCACCATGAATGGAGTTTAAGGCTGAGATCTTCTCCACACTATCATAAACAGCGTCTCAGACACCAGGCAGCGTATTCAGAACCACCTCATGTAGGAACTTCCTGTGAGGGAGCTTTTAGAGGGGACGTCTGGTTACCTTCACCACCACTGTGAGCGGTTCTGACTCCTGAGTTTCTCTAGAACCGAGAGCACACAGCACATCACCGCAGCACATAGCACAGCACGTCACCCATTCAGGGCCTATACGACAGGAGACGTCTGAAGAAAGCAGTCAGCATAGCCTCAGACCCCACACATCCCCTGTTCCGACCTCTGCCATCCGGAAAAAGGGTACCGGAACGGATGTGTGTTCCTTCCAGATAGCTCTACTGCATCTCCTGTAGTTTCAAAGAGGAGTTTACCACTACCTGGACACGGTGAGCATCACAACACCACCACAGTTCATGTCCTGATTTTTTTCCCACTAGTATTGAGATTTATCCTGACTCGGATCTTCCCGTCTAAATCACAGAGACAAACATTTGCGTGAGGAGGACTGTGTTAGTAAGCCCGTGGTTAGGCTGTCTGTTTCCCAGCTTGTGTTGTACCTCAGCAAAGTTCAGCCAAGCTATGTTCCCACCAGCATGGAAGTTTTCCTGCTCTACCTCACCTGCCTCGACTCATCAGCTGATGACTAAGCTCTTCAGGAGCTCAACTGGCTATGTAAGAGCAGGGAATGAAACTCCACACTGCAGGTGAGCTTCCATGATTAGAGCTGGGGCAGTCTGCTGTACGGGGTTCAGTTCAGTCGTAACATGCTGCCAAGATGGCTTGGAGTAGTGAATAGGGATGTATGGTCTAAAAACACCGGATACAATCTACCTTTCAAACTTAACACCACAGTGCACTTCGACTTTTTCCTCGGAATGCATTTACTCAGCATGTGTACTGTTCTCTGAGGTTCTAGATAGAAGGTATGTGATGCTGTGCTACGCTGTGCCCATTTCCCCTCTATGGTCTGGTCCCAGAATGAAGCGAGCTGTTTCCCCTTTGTTGGTGAGCTCATGGAAAACAAGATGAGCTCTGCTCTGATTGGCTGGTTTAAAGCCAGACCTCGCCCACGATAATCACACAGAAGCATCTTGTGTAAATAGACTAAAATGAGCCTCTGTGTAAATAAGCTCCGCCCTCATGCTATTGAGTTAGCTATGCTAGCTACTTGTCGCTAATGCTAGTAGCTAACGTTCCCTGTACTAGCTACTGGCTCCATCTGGACACCAACACACAGTAGATTAAAGTTGGTCCTCACTATGGAGCTCTCAGTTTAAGACGATCTGCTCCAACCGGCACACACGGATACAATCACACAGCATGGCTGCTACTTACAGGCTGCTGTTGGGGTGGTGGTGCTAGTAAAGGTGGAGGTGCTCCTCTCCTCAGTCTCTTCAGGGTCAGACGCTGAGCGGAGCTGCTCCATATTGTCCAGAGAGGTTTGGGAATCTGTCCGGAGTGGAATGTGCAGACTGCAGGATTAAAGGTGTTCCGGGATCCTGTTAAAGATGTGGGAGCTGGAGTTCCTGTTCTCCAGCTTGTTTTGGGAATTTTTCGTTCCACCTTAAATGGTGCCACAGGACATTCTGGACACCTGTCCAAGCTGCAGTATTTAAGGTGAGCGGAACATTGGATTAGGAAGCTGGTGAACAGGAAGAACTTCAGCCTGGGTTAAAGATGAACATCCACCATGTACCGCTGACAGTTCCTTGGGAAGGGAATGAAGTGATGACATCCCCGTCCCAGCCTGGAACGCCGGACTGTAGCTCCGTTGTGGTTGTATGTAAATGTTGGTGGTGTAAATATCAATAAGTCCGTTCAGTAACAGTTTAGGAATTTTGGAATCGGCCCGTTCTCCAGTCCTCTTTGGAAATGGCGGATTTGGATTTGGACTTGTTCAACCATAATGCACTGTAAATACAGGTTTCCCTTCTCTAGCACCATTAAAGTGTAATGCACTGGTCCAAATATTGGTGGGCATGTTTCTGATGCCACATAAATGCGGTGTAGCTGAGATTCCGATTGACATGGCACTCTTAAAAAGAGTTACGCTCATTAAAATGTAAACCTACAGCCAAATACGCAGTCCGGGTTTCCTTTAACGCATGAACGTCCTCCCCACATTACCCACTCGAAGTGACTTCCATTATTCTTCACTGACCTGAACCGAAACCGAAAATCAGCCAGTGCTTGAATTCTATTATCATTGTCTGGCCCGTATGTGTTTCTGATTCTGATGCGCTTAAAAAGAGTCTAATGTGCATTTTCTTTACTCATCAGACCGTTTCAGATTATGCAGGTCCCCGGAGTGCCCGTCATGGTGTTCTCTCCACCGCTGCCCCGGTAGTGTGGATGCGAAATGTGCTGACCCGGTATAATTAGACAACAATATCCTCGCAACACACATCCCAGTGGTCAAAACTGATTGTCCTACTGAGTCCACTGTCAGCAAAAAAACAAGGGAACTGAAAAAGAGAAGCCGCCTTTCATCAAGACCTGCACCTGAGACCACCCGGAGCACGCAAGTCGCTCCTACACAGGGGTACACATGAAGACCAGTCCACACAGTCATGCGTTCAGGAGGAGCACGGATTCATTACGACTGGTGGGTACGTCACAGGGATCTGGGGCTCTGTATGCGATAATGGCCTTCAGGCTGGACTAATACTCACCATACAGATCAATTTGTGGGAGACACGATTCCTAAATTCCTCTAAATTGAATCTGCTGTGTAGTCACTTCAGATACCTCCCAATCCGTAGTGCTGTTAAGCAGCACTGGTTTGAATTTCCTGCCAGAAGGAGGTGTGGGAGTGCAGGTGTGTTGGGAAGGAGGATAAAGGTGACCAGGATCAATAACTGATGATAAATTTAGACTGATATGATCAATATTTATTGAGCTACACATACAGAAGTCTGTCTCTCAGTATGGCGTCGGGCCGCCGTGTTTGCTAACCCAACACGCCAGACGTCTCGGTATGGAGCTGTAGAGTCCTGTGATAATCCATTCCATGCAGCTTGAACATCCTCACACAGTTCCTGCAGATGGTGCGGTAGGGGTGGAGGTGGAGGGACACCAGGCCTTCTGGACGTGTGACGCGTGACCGTTCATCTCGGTGCTGACCACGGTGCCTCCACACACAGATTCGTTGGGCGTCTCCACCAAGACTAAAGCGGGACTCGTCACTGAAGATGACCCGCTGCCATTCTGAGTCACTCCATGACAGTCTGGTACGACACCACTGCAGTCTTTGGTGACGGTGACGTGGTGTTAAGGACAGTCGTGGTAACGGTCTGTGTGCATGTAGTCCTGCGTGGTGCAGCCGTCTGCCGATGGTGCTGCACTAACAGGAGGATTCATGGAGGACACCACTGCTCACTGGATGTCTGTAATGGTGATGTTGGGTCAGTCAGGTACAGAGATAAGACCCGTCCTTGCGTGACACTTGGATCATTAGTATGTCCAAGCCTATGTCAAACCTACCATGTCAAACCTACACACACCGTTTCCCTCCTGTGGGTTGACTCCTTCTGGGTGCAGCTGTTTGTGGAGCTCTCCTGTTGTTGATGAGTGTATGACTCCCGAGCATCTCTATGCATCTTCAGTTTTCCAAGTGCTCGCTCCTTCTACTGTAATGATCCGTTTGATGTACGCGATGTGAGGATATTTCCATATTCAAAGCAGCCCATGACGACTAAAAGATTAAGCTGATGAGCGCTTTTATTGGTTCTTTAATCAAAGAAATTATTGTGCGTTTCTAAATGTATTCTCTTTCATCTTCCCGCAGCGGGAACGCCCCGGAGCGTGTTTGTTTTTAAGTGGAATGTATTACTTTCCCGATGTAGCGACGTGCGGCTGTAAGCCTTTTTGCATATTGCAGAATAAATATCAATTATTAATCATTTACAGGGTCTTAGTCACTTTCTCTCTCCTTTGTTGCTCTGCTAAACATCGCCGCTGCTCCGTCTGCGTGAAAAGCTCTTCGTAAAACTTGCTACAACTGCAAAGTACGCTCTACAATCATGAGTGGCCAATAAGTGTACATTCAAGTGGCTAGTTAGAAATCTCAACGATGCAGTGTAACACCAACACCTCCAAAGTTCATCTACACTGTATCCTATACACACACCTCTTCTTTAAAACTGGGCTCCTAACAACCACCTGGGAGACCTGGTAGACCCACAAACACTGTCCCCATCAGATAAACAGCACCATCATCTCTGAGAGAGAGGAGAACATCCAGCTCCACTCCTGCTTCAGATCTGAGAACCTCCACAGGTGTGTCTGTCCATCCTTCTTCCACTGTGAGAGACTCCTCAGCACTGTGGAGGTCTGAAAGGAGGTGTAGTTGTTTGAGAAGCTCACATCCAACAAAAAAGCTGCTGGTGTTCTCAGAACAACGGACTGACTGGCCACCCCAGAGTCCAGAACCTCAACACTACTGAATGGGTTTAAGGTTATCTGGATGGAGAGAAGCAGATCCAGCTTCTGAGGAACTGAGTCCAGGCGTCCCCACATGGATCTCATCACTATGTATTGGAAGTAGTTGTTTCTGTTCTGTCTCTGTACCTGACTGACCCAACAGCCACCATTACAGACCTCCAGCGAGCAGTGGTGCCCTCCATGAGTCATTCTGTTAGTGCAGCACCATGGTCAGACGGCTGCACCATGCAGGACTACATGCACACAGACCGTTACCACGACTGTCCTTAACACCACGTCACCGTCACCAAAGACTGCAGTGGTGTCGTACCAGACTGTCATGGAGTGACTCAGAATGGCAGCGGGTCATCTTCAGTGACGAGTCCCGCTTTAGTCTTGGTGGAGACGCCCAACGAGTCCGTGTGTGGAGGCACCGTGGTCAGCACCGAGATGACAAGATGCTTATGTTTGTTGTCACACGTCCAGAAGACTTTGAGAAAACATCTCACCTTAGTGCAGCCTGGTGCTTGTTTTATGCTGGATGTCAGTCCAGTTAAATGTATGCTTGCTCCAAACAGTAGGGGGCGCCATATCGCCACTGCACAGTCACTTTTCACTCCTTATTGACCTAGATGAAATGATCAGCGTTCATCATCGAGCTTCCTCCCTCTCCTCTCCAGGAGCGTCTCCAGCAGCACCAGTGTTATCTCTTCTTCTCCTTCTGTTTCCATCACTTCTTCTGTTTGCTGCTGGACGTGGTTTCTTGCTGAGAGCAGGCGGCGGCGGCAGCAGTGGTCACTCACCAAGAGCTTCGGTCGTCGTTTGTGTTCTGCTCCTCTCATTGTCTACCTGCCCTTAACCGGGAGCAGCTCCTTCACCACGACTGATAAGAGGTTAGTGTACCGTCTCCATCCTCTCATGTTGGACTGATTCCACTCCTACAGCACCACAGTGACTCACTATCGCCTCTTCAGGTACACAGTGGTATTACAAGACAGGACAGCTTGGGGCTAGCTGGTTAGCATGCTAACTCCACTAGGTATCTGTTAGACGTCTTTGATGTACCACTCTCTGTTGTTCATTTGGTTCATTCTAGAACGTTTTAGCTCACAAATTGCTCTTTTAAGTCTCCTCCCACATCCTTGCCATGGCCATTGGGCGGATAGGACCATAGGGTGCCTCTCCGCTGATACTTAAGTGATGTGCTCGGCTATGGTGGGCGTCAGATAGACCACTCAGACAGCTCTTCTCCAGGCACGTTGACCCGAAGCTGTTGTGTGGGCGGACAGTTAAGAGAAAGCCTCAGAGTGTCTGCATTCAGACGTAGCCGCGTGTTAACGGTCGTTTAATACTGAAGGGATGAAAAGTGATTTTCATTTGGGTGCAGCAACAACAACAACAACAACAACAACAAGACAACGAAGGAAAATAAACAGTTGGAGAAGTTCAAAGGCTTTATGTTGTTCGGATAGAGCTGGGTGGAATTACATGGAGGCAGCGGTATATGATACATGTCAAGTGGTTCATTGGAGAATTGCGCTTTCTTCTTCAGTGCCGAGTTTAAAAAACAAACTTGGGAAGTCTCATTTCAGTTCCGAGAGCTTTTTTAATGGAACTAATAAATGGGAAAAAGTATATGTGCTGCGAAATTATTTTTGCAATGGGAAATGAATATTGTCTCTGAGCCAGTCAAGTGGAAAAGCGAGAAACAATGAAATCAGGGCTGGGGACGGGGCGGGTTTCAGGCGCTGTGGCGAGGTTACTGCCGCTACGCTGAGACAATTATAAAACGCTCGCTCTCGAAGGCTTCCTCTAATTAATGCCGATAATACAGATAAGATAACACCCCACCTGATTTCCTTCCCTCTATTACTGACCTTGAAGAACAAAGACTTAACCGGCACCTTGACCATAAACCCGAGCCCTAATTACCGGGAGGTCTGAGGACCCCTAACAGAACGACTACAGTCTATAGTATATGGTGTATAAAAACGTGAGCCGCCAAAGCCGGTATTGATCGCAAAACTGACACACCTGATGGATGCTCTGGAGTTTCCCACCAGGGCCATTGATCCTAAATCATACCGCATTAACACTGCATGGTGCGCAGACTCCCTCGGCATCGACCCAGCTCTCCAGCATCCACTTACCACCCGCATCGCTCGGTTATGTCTTAATTTATTCAATTTGACATAACGACACCTTGGGTGGACACCGTTTGGACACATCCATAGGGTTTAATATGATGCTCCACCCTTACAGCTAGAACAGCTCCAACTCTTCTAGGAAGTCTTTCCACAAGGTTAGGAATGTGGTTATGGGAATTCCTGACCATTCCTCCAGAAGGACATTGGTGAGGTCAGACACTGATGTTGGACGAGAAGGCCTGGCTCTCAGTCTCCGCTCTAATCCATCCCAAAGGTGTTCTATCGGGTGGAGGTCAGAGTTGACTGTGGTATATTAAGTAGCGAGGAAATTTCCCAACTGGACTGCATAGCTGGAATCCACTGAGCTCCTGAGAGCGACCCATTCTCTCACTAACGTCTGTAGGAGCAGTCGGCACGTCTAGGTGCTAGGTTTTATACACCTGTGGGAGTGATTGGAACACCTGAAATCAATGGTTTGGGTGGAGGAGTAAATACTTTTGGCAATATGGTGTATTTGGGGCAGTTGTGGGCTGAAGATTTGGGAGCCAGCCTTGTGACCAGAGGGTCACCAGTTTGATTCCCTCCCCCAATGGGACATGGCTGAAGGTGTGGATGTTTTAAAATGTGGAGGTCAAATTCCTCTGTGTGAAAACACGAGTGGCTGAATTCTAAAAAGTTCTAAGTTCTAAAAAAGCCAGTCTTAGCCAGTCCCTAAACACACCCCTCTACTAGCTCCAACATAATTTACATAGTTACATATATATACACAGTCACGTAGTTTGTGTAAATGTGTGGAGCTACATTCAAGTACACTCTATTTCTGTACACATCAGATACCTACCATCACCTGGTAGTACGATACAAGTCCTGTAAACCGCACCCCACTACCCCGAACCCCACACACAGCTACCCCGCGGCTACCTTGTGACTCCAAAATAACATTTGTGGTGACGTTGTGGACTCGCTGGACACTTGATGGCGTCAGGTTTAGCCTTACACAGTAGTGTCTTCTAAATCAAGGCCAGCAAGTGTTCAGTAGAGAGCAGCAGACAGCGCCCTCTGCCGGCGAAAACAAGCAGTCAAAAACAGGAACATTTCCAGGCGACGACAGTGGTCAATGGTCAGCCCCCCTGAAAGACCCCGTTATATTAATATCCATAAAATCTGCCTTGTGTGTTTAAGGTGGTCGTACCTTCAGACTCCTGCAGGTGGCACTGCACGAGGATGACGGGCCTATAAATACCTGTGGGGTGTGAGTGAGGGGATCCATAGATTGTGAAGAGGTGCTACAGTGCAGGGAATGTCTCGTTCCATGTGTGGAAAATGGCTCCAGAGCAGATGTTAATGATTGGCTAAAAGAAATGCGGAAACTGAACATTGGTGGGCGTGGCCAAAGACCATAGTGTTGAAGGAAGTAGCTGAATCTGACAGGGTGTATGGAAAGCGTAATACGGTCCATTTACGGGTCTACCAGCAGTGGATACAATCCCAGTCTACAGGGAATTCTCCTCGGGGCTGTGCCAGGGAAGGCATCCACCAAATCTGGACCACCTGACCAGTTCTCTGATGTGAGAGTGTCTGAACACTGATGTGGCCACATCCAGAAACTGGTCCAGTACATGCCCAGTCCAGTCCCAGCTGTTACTGGTGCTGGTGGAGGTGTTATTAGGGGACGCTGTTGTACGTGGTGTCGTTAATGTGTAAAAAGTTATTACCGAGCCTGTTTAGGAGAGCGTTGAGGCGAGGTAGTGAAGTCAGACTCGTTAGCAGTACACGTTTACTGAAAGGGCCACGACTGAGAGGTGAGAGTCAGTGTCCCCTTTAATACAGCGGTATTCCTCAGTGGATGTGTGTTATTGATTTATGAGATTTGGCTCCAGTCCAGCCTATATTTTCCCTTTACATTAACCACAGTGGATGATTTACCTCTCCCTATTCATTATGCATGTTGCTCGCGGGAGCTGAATGCTGCTTTCATCCTTCTCCTGTACTCGTGCCGTGTGTGATCTTCTCAGAATGGCCCTGTGCTGAATCCTTTAAATGATAATTCCTTCCTGCAGGGTGAATTTCTCCACTCCGGGACAGTACAGTAGGTTAGAGCGGAATATCTGCTGAAAGGTGTGGGAATATCGGGCTGCCCGCGCCTACAAGTGTGGATAAGGACTCGATAAAAACAATCACACCAAAGAGCTTCTCAGGTAAAAGCCCACACGGTGAAAAGTGTTAGTACGTCCAGTTAAAGTAATACTCGAGATTGTTTGAATTAGGTTTCAAGCTAAGTAGACAGGACTTTGATCAGAGTATTCCCCTAAAATCAGAGTCACATTAAACACCTACAGGATCCTCAAGGAGTTTCAGGTTCTGTTAAAAGGGATTTGTGGGTCCAACCTAAAAAAAAAACATCAAATTTTTACAAGCAACTGAATTAGATGTATTATCTATCTAAAAGAGAAAGAAGAAGAGGGAGAGGAAGAAGAAAAAGAAGAGTAGGAGGAGGAGGAGGAGGAGGAAGAAGAAGTGGAAGACGATGAAGATGAGGATGAGGAGGAAGAGGAGGAAGAAGAGGGAGAGGAAGAAGAAAAAGAAGAGGAAGAGGAAGAGGAGGAAGAAGAGGAAGAGGAGGAAGAAGAAGAAGGGGAAAAAGAAGAGGAAGAAGAAGAGAAAAATGAAAAAGAGCAAGAAGAAGAAGATGAAAAGGAAGATGAAGAGGAAGAAGAAGAGGAAGAGGAAGAAGATGATGATGATGAAGAAAATGAAAAGAAAGAAGAAGAGGAAGAAGATGGAGAGGAAGAAGAAGAGGAATAAGAAGGAATAAGGAAAGGAAAGATGGAGGATAGAAAGAGGATTGGAAGAGGAAGAAAGAAAAAGAAATGGAATCGAAGAGGAATTATGAGGGAGAGGAAAGATGAAAGGCCAGAAAAAAGAGAAGAAGAAGAGGAAGAAGGAAGAAAGAAAAAAAAAAGAGGGAGGAAAAAGAAGAAGATGAAGAGGAAGAAGAAGAAGAGGAATAAGAAGAGGAAGAGGAAGAAGAAGAAGAGAAAAAGAAAGAAGATTGCTCAAAAAGAGGAGCCTAAAAAGAAGAGGAAGATAAGAAAGAGAAAGAGGTTAAGTCTAATTAATTGAAAGAGGAAGATTATTTAGAAATTGAAGAAGAGTAAGAAGATTGGAAGAAGAAGATAGAAGAAGAAAAAGATGAGGAGAATATAGAGAATTGAGAAGAAGAGGCCTTCCCCCCCTTTCCCTTCTTTGTTTCTATCCTTCAGAAGATATTGTAGTTAACCAAATGGAAGACGACATCAGTAAGAAGAAGAAAGAAGAGTCAAAGTTGAAGATGGAAGAAGAAGAAGAAGAAGAAAAAGATGAATCATGAGGAATAGAAAGGAAGAGAAGAAAGAAGTAAAAAGCGGTTAAGAAGAAGAGGAAGAAGAAGAGGAAGAAGAAGAAGAAGAGAAAGAAGAAGAGGAAGAGGCGAGATAATATCACACGTTGCACTAATGAGTGTTGAGGGATGGTTCGTATTTGAGAAGTGTCTGTGGAATCTCCAGGCGGATAACTTTATTATTACGGTACGCAGTAACACTGTAAATACATCACTCCCAATCCCAATCTTTATTTGCTAAGTGCTGGGTGCACATGGAATTTCTCCTGGTGCCAGAGTCAACACGGATACATTTCAATTTCACTTAAATACAGAAAAAACTTTACATGATATATATCCTGTACGGAGACGATCCGCAGGTAATGCCAGGGATATGAATGGTGAGAGGAGTACAGCAGGTCTCTGACTGGAGTCTTACGGTACAGCTGTGTACAGCGTGTTCAGAGACGACTGAGCAGCACGGAAATATAAATATGAACATATACATACGTGCATACGGGCACTGACTGCTGCAGAGCAGATGTGAGAAGGCTCCGTGTCTGGGAGGGTTATGGTATATACAGAGGTTATATACAGTACATATGAGCCGCCCCTGGCAGCCACTCTATACGTCTTTATTTTAACAATGATGTTTAGTATTAAGCTTACCTGTAACCGACCCGTACCTAACACCGGCACCAGTACCAGCTGGGACTGGATCGGGCATGGACTGGACAAGGTTCTGGATGTAGCCACATCAGGGTTCAGACACTCCTACATCAGAGAATTGGTCAGGTGGTCCTCTTCCCAATCTATGCATCCCGTCACTCACACCCCACAGGGATTTATAGCACCATCGTCCCCGTGCAGCGCCATCTGCAGGAGCCTGAAGGTACTACCAGCTTAAACACACAGGGGGACTCATTTTACATTCATCTGATAGATCTTTGTGCAGCACCATCAGCTCTCTTCACTCTTAGTAGTTCTGATTTCCATTCCGAACAGTGAAGGTGTTAGGTTGGGGACACACAGTGCTTCACCGTTGCGTTCTGAGGAGCTGTAGACTTTAATAAGTTCTGTTTGCAGCTGATATTTAAATGCTCTCCTCTAGATGTGTGTGATGGTCCTCCACAGCTGCAGCTCCATTGTTCGTTCCTCTTTGTGCAGCATTGTGCTCCGAGGCCTTGGTGACGGCTTCACAGCTTTACCAATGCTCCATCCAGGATCCAGCCTGCACACCTGCTTCCTCTGTACTAATCGGTATCTGTAATAAGACCAATCAGGGTGACATCATCATCACCATCACCACCATCTCATCACCATCATCACCATCACCACCATCATCACCATCACCACCATCACCTTCACCACCATCACCACCGTCATCACCATCATTACTATCACCACCATCACCATCATCACCATCAACACTATCTATCACCCATCCAAACTCAAAACATCACACCATCACCAAACTCATCACCAGTACACCATCTCACCATTTCATCATCACCATTATCACCATCATCCACCGATCATACCAATCATCAATCACCATCACCATACACATCTAACATCACCATTCACCATCATTCACCATCATCATCACCATAAGCACGAGGCAGCAACCATCACCACTGATCACCACATCACACCATCACCATCCATTCCTCATCACCATCACCACCGTCTAATCACCATCACCAACCATCACATCATCATCTACCATCTATCACACCCATAATCGACAACACTATCATCACATCACCACTGGTCATCACCATCACCCACCATCATCACCACCATTCAGCACCACCATTATCATCATCATGCACCATCATCACCATCATCACGCACTGAGTCCCGGATCATTCCCCGAGCACCACCATCTCATCATCATCATCATCACCACCTTCACCACCATCATCACCATCACCACCATCATCACCATCACCATCATCATCATCATCATTACCATCACCATGATCATCATCACCACCATCACCATCATCACCATCACCAAACAGTGTTGTTCAACACACAGTCATAGAGACGCCTAATGGCACACCAGTGCAGGTTGCCCTTTCTACTGGTCAGAACGTGGTTAGTCCTCATCCCAGTTATTATCCTGGAATGGTTTGTAGGGCTGCTAGCCTTGTTAAACTATCATCACTATGTCGTCCAGCAGAGAGGACGTTAATTCATGCTAGGTCAAGTCTTGAGTCCATTATGGAGATTTCTGGTTTCATTATTAGCTACAGGCAAAAGTGAACCTTACTAAACACCTATCAGGTTCAACACACCTCCATATAATGAGCCTCTAATTACAGAGGAACCTGAGTCAGTAAGGACATGTCCCTGTCGTCCATATGCAAACCTATGCCTCATGAATCCCTACAGGGTGATTCTGAATCAACTCTAAAAAGAAGTCATGAGTCATATGTCATTTAAGGCATATCAGAATCATTCAAGGACAAGTCCAAGTTTGTAAGCTTGACTTAAGTCACACGTCTTTTAAAGGCAAGTTGAGTCACAAGTCATGTAGGGGAGAGTCTTTTAAGGATGAGTCCAAGTTAAGACATGAGTCATTTAAGGCTGAGTCTCAGTCAAGAGTCTTTTAAGGGCGAGTCTGAACCTAGAGTCATTTAGCGGAAAGCCTGAGTCGAGGGATGTTTAAGTGTGAGTCTGAGTCAAAGTCATTTCAGAGTAAGTACAAAACATGAGCTGTTTAAGGCCAAGGCATGTGCAAGTTGGCAAGTCCAAGTTGAGATCAGAGTCATTTAAAGACGAGTCCAAGTTGAATTCAGAGTCACTGAAGGGTGAGTCAAGCCAAGACATTTAGGGGCGAGCCATTTAGAGGTGAGTCTGAGTCGAGGTTCATTTTAGGGTGAGTCTTTAAGGTCATGTAAGGTCAAGTCAAAGACGTTTAAGGGCAACTGTGAGTCATGAGTCATTTGAGGGCAGGCCCAACTTGCGTCACGAGTCGATTAAGGGTGTGTCAGAGTTACAAGTCATTTACGACTGAGTCTTATGTCATTTAAGAGCAAGTCTGACTTGGGAGTCATTTATAAGTGAGTCCAAAAGTCATGAGAGGGCAAATCAATGTCATATAAGGGCAAATGTGAGTCACATATCATTTAAGGATGAGTCCATAAGTCAGTGTCATTAAAGGGAGAATTTGAGTGACAGGTCATATAAGACCAAGTTGAATCAAGAGTCAATAGAGGCTGAGTCCATAAGTCATGGAAAGGCAAGTCAAAGTCATTTAAGGCGGAATTTAAGTCACGAGACATTGAGTCACGAGTCCTACTTGAGTCAGGATTCATGTAAGGGTGTCATTTACAGTCGAGTTTAACGGTCATTTAAAGGCGAGTCTTTTTCAGGGCGAGTCCAACTCATGAGTCATTTAAGGGCGAGTCTGAGTCAAGAGTTATATAAAGCTTTTATATGTCATGGAAGGGCAACTTAAAGTCATTTAGGGCAAAATGTGAGTCACGAGTCATTTAAGAATGAGTCCAGGTCGAGTCAGGAGTTATTTTAGGACAAATATGAGAGATGAGTCATTGAAGAATGAGTCTAGGCTGAATTATGAGTCATTCAGGGCCATGTGGTTTAAGGCCAGGTCAGAGAGGCAGATTTAACCCTCTGTCCTCCAGCTCCTTCAGATCTTTAAGTCATTTCAGTTTGATGGAATCAGGCATTTAGATAACAGAAGGAAGGGAGGAGAGCGAAGTGGGAACGACGGGGTTTCCAGAAAGCCCTCGCCACACTGTATAGGGGTGGAGAAATGGGCAGAGGGTGTTGGGTCTGAATTCCTGTCTGTGAAGTGTTACAGGCGTGACACAGAGAGAGGAACGATGGAGAGACGCTGCTGCATCTCTTCAGGTGAGTGAAACAGCCGGAGGCGTTCACGCTTTCGGAGTGGGACTGGGAGGAGAGGAGCCTGGAGGTAGTTCTTCTCTTCTGAGCCGCAGTGTCTTTGAGCAGATCTTGTAATCTGTGAACCTCGGTTGTGTAGTGAGCACATCATTAACTTGACAAAGCAACGCGTCTCAAGACTGAACGTTCTATAATGGGAGTGGTACAGTGGGTCCTGACGGGCACAGAGACCGAAGAGAGTATGATTGTCTTCATGCTCATATCTCACTTACCATTTGGGCATCTGTCAGATGGCACAATGAAGTTAGTTAGTGTTCTCCTCCAAGCGTGTTGAGCTGTCCAATGGCTTGTTAGAGTCGGTCACATGGTATTCTTCATTTTCCGGTGGCAAGCTAGTAGGTGGCGATAAAAATGAGACTGGACAAAAAATGAGACCCCTGTGACAGAAGCGTACCTAATAGTATGTAACACCTCCACCAGCACCAGCTGGGACTGGGTTTGGCATGGACTGGACAATGTTCAGAAAGAACTGGTCAGTTGGGTTCCAGATTTGGTGGATGCCTTCCCTGGCACAGTTCCGAGGAGAATTCCCTGTAGACTGGGATTGTATCCACTGCTGGTAGACCCGTATGACCGTACACTTCCACACACCTGCAGATTCAGCTACTTCCTTCACACTATGGTCTTTGGCCACGCCCACATGCAGTCCCTCCTTTTAGCCAATCATTAACATCTGCCCCTGAGCGTTTTCCATACACGGAACGAGACATTCCCCGCACTGTAGCCCCTCTTCCCAATCTATGGATCCCGTCACTCACACCCTGTAATCCTGTGGTTGGTGTAGCTCAGTGGATAACACCACTACGACTACACTGTGCTACACCAATAGGAGTCCTTGGGCTAGACTCCTAACACTACATTGACCTACCTGTGATATGATTAACCTTGTACGTCGCTCTGGATAAGAGCGTCCGGTAAATGCTGTATATGTAAATGCTGCAGCGCCATCTGCTGGAGAAAGTGACTCATTTTGTGTTCAGTGAGCTTATATATCTTATTAACTGATTATTGGTTTGCAGAGTTTGGAAGACAGGTGTAGGTTCTCTGTTGGTTTAGATGGTTAATAAAATGTCTGTATGTGTGTTGTAGGCATGGAGAACCCTGGTTCCCATCACCACTGTAAAGAACATCTACAACCAACCGGTCATTTCACTCCGAACCCCTCTGTTCACATCTCAACCACTGATTGATGCAGGAAATGTGGAATTTCCCTTTAATGCGAACGCACGAAGATGACGTATAGACATGAGTGCAGCTTAACGGCGGCAGAATTACCCAGGCTACTTATAATACGCATGTGATTCATGAAACTGTCAACAATGTAACAAGCAGCGATTTGAGTTTCTGCGGTGCGGAAACAAGTTCCTACCCACTAGTCCTTATTTCCATATCATTTGCAACTGATGCGCCAAAGTTTACCTCGTACGAAAGCAATTTACATGACAAAGGCCATTATTCATGGAGGCGTCAGCCAATAGATGGAGGGCGCTCGGCGTGCTCATGAATCCGCACCGCGTTGTCTTTTAGTGGTGTCAGGTTTCCATGCCTGCTCCTAAAGCGGTTGACTGTTTGTGCTTTCGGCTCTACTGAGGATCTAATGAGCACAAACCCAGGGCAGTTCAGAGATTCCAGTTTACGTGCCAGTATTAATACCACTGGTGCTTCCATGTGGCCGTTACTGATATGACTGGAGGACTATTAAAATATCACATTGCCATACAGCCTGAAAAGCTGATGGGCTGATAAATAACGAAACAGGTGACTGCGGTTTTCCAGGTGGTGACCATGAAAGTCTCTGAATCCAGTAAGTACATTAATTCTGAAAGAGCTGAAGGTCTCAGATTCATCAATTCCTACAGATGCTATGAAAGGCCTGAACATTATATAATGCGATGCCAAGCTGCAGAAAGGTATTGATTGTGTTCCAGACTGTGGGCTGCTCAGATATGCCTTTATTGGACATGCAAATGCTAGAATTACACTCAATAGCTGCACCCAGAGGGAGTCCACCCACAGGAATGAAACTTGGTGTGTAGGTTTGACATCATGAGATATGCAAAAGTTTCACACTCGGCTACACACATGAAGTAAGCAAGCACAAGTCTTATCCCTGTACCGTACTGACCCAACAGCCACCATTACAGACCTCCAGCGAGCAGTGGTGTCCTCCATGAGTCATCCTGTTAGTGCAGCACCATCGGCAGACGGCTGCACACCGTTACCACGACTGTCCTTAACACCACGTCACCGTCACCAAACACTGCAGTGGTGTCGTACCAGACTGTCATGGAGTGACTCAGAATGGCAGCGGGTCATCTTCAGTGACGAGTCCCGCTTTAGTCTTGGTGGAGATGCCCAACGAATCCGTGTGTGGAGGCACCGTGGTCAGCGCCAAGATGAACGGGTTGCTGTCACATGTCCAGAAGGCCTGGGGTCACTCCACCTCCACCCCTACCGCACCATCTGCAGGAACTGTGTGAGGATGCTCAAGCTGCATGGGATGGATTATCACAGGACACCATTAGGAACCTCTACAGCTCCATACCGAGACGTCTGGCGTGTTGGGTGATCCAATGGCCACAGTTGAAAACGACTAATCGATAGAGGTGCCTGCACTTGTAGATATAGACCGGAACCAGGAATATCAGGAGTGAGAATAAAGAGGGTCAGTAGTTTTAAATCAGCTGTATATGTGGTGCTGACGTCATGCCAAGATTAGAAACCTAGCGGCTACATAACATAGTCAGGTAATGGTAGATGGGTTGTCATGACAGATCACATTACACAACAAGATTCCTGTGTGCTTCTGTGTAAATATATAAATATAAACAGCTGTATTCATCACACACTTTATTTCTGTGAGGCAATGAAATGATTAAATCTCCTTTTTATTCCTTATTGTTAGTCAGTAATGTAGACGATATGAACACAGTGCAGTAAATATATACTCTACTGTAATATAGATTCTACTAGAACATCATAAACTGGGACAGATTTCCTAATAACAGCTTTTAAATGTTTAAAGCTTTTAAAATGAAGCTACAAAACTCTACTGAATAAAATTCTGCTGTCTACGTGGGCAGCAATCGCCCACTTTGCCTTCAAGAGTTATCCTGCAGTGCTCACGCGTAAAATGAGGTGGTCCGGAATTTTCTGGAACTTTCTGGAACTTTCTGGGATGATCCGGTAGCGTACATAGCCGTATAAATCCAGGTGTGTTAACAGCCGTGTCAGGTGATGCTCCAGCTGAGTGAGCTGAGAGTGGGGACGTGCTGTTGGGGGTCAAGACAAACCGTGGGCTCCTCGTTTCACATCAGAGCACTGCAGGAGAACTCTTTGTAGGCCTTGCAGATCTTAGCAGATGCTTCTACCCACTCTGGTCTTGATAAATCAGTCCACAAACGGATCAGGATGCGTCGGCCCGATGCTGCAGCCCCTTGATGAGTCATTTTGCTCCAGAGAACCATTGTGGGCGAGCGTCTTGGCGAGGCCGTCTAGGGTGCACCTAAGTAGGATGAACATATTTGAGATTCCTGGATCTGTATCTCCAAATCCCTGAAGGCTATGCTCTACTGGTCTCCAGAGTTTGAGTCTGGCTTCATCACAGATTCTGATTGGGTACTGTTCCGCTCTGGTTGGTCCACAGACGGCGCAGAGCGCGTCTGCCGGATGCTGTAGCCTCTTGATGCCTCTAAATGACCTGTAGCTCTGCATCCACCATCCACTCACTCAGCTGGAGCATCACCTGACACGGCTGTTTAGCACACCTGGACATTACTGGACAGTCCCAGCCAGTTCTAGATAGTTCTAAAAACTTCCAAAAGTTCCAAAAGCTCCAAAGTTTTAGAACATTCCAAACAGTTCTATAAACCTCCTCTGGAGAGTTCTCACAGTTCCAGAAGCTACCTGATGTCTACTCAGCACTCATGCAGATGTTCAGGACAATGGAGAACTCTTCAGAACGTCATTGCCCTGACCACATAAGCAAAGTCTATGGGGACCAACAAACTTATTAACGGTGACTGACAGCAGTAACAGGGTTTACCTACATCATGCAAACCTTAACTTGCTCCATATTGCTTTACCCATAAGCAGGACCTGCTGCCTAAAGACAGACTGCGAGAGACCTAGGCACACGGTGTTGACCAATCCAAGCATAGAACACACTGTGATCAAACCGATATGCAGTACCACTCCCTTCTGGATGATAGCCTCCACTGTTACCCAAGAGCCACTGGATAAGAAGAAGACGGCCTGGACCAAGCCTATGATGGTCACCCTCATCTGGCTCCGGTATGCGGGCTGGGTAAGGGAACCACTGTTTCTCGTCATGGCGCTCATATGCCTGCGCAGGTAGATGAAGGTGGCCCCCCAGGTCAGTGCCAGGGTCCAGACTGTCAGCTGGAGATGGATGAGATATAAAGCTGAACTGACAGAAAAGGATGATGGCGGGAATTCCTCCTTCTCGGAACCGGTGAGGTTGGATGTCAGATTGGACATGAGGCCAGGGACCTGTTCACTGAGACGCTGTAACTCTGACAAGATTATCAAAGCAGTCGACAGGGCAATCAAAGAGCTGTCCACCAAAACGTAGCAGAGGAGAACCACGCTGATGTTCCTCTTGGTCCATGTCATGATGCCTACTTTTTGGGGAACGATGGAGAAGTAGTAGAAGATGCTGAGCCATGAGGGTGAGACGAGGGAGATGCACGCAGAGAAGTAGTGCAGTATGCCCACGATGAAGATGAGCACCTGGTCGGTGCTGTCGTAGAAGGTGTAGATCACAGACAGGGTTGCAGCTTCGAAGAACAAGCCAAACCCCACACACCAGGTCAGAAGATGTCTGAGAGGTCCCTGTAGACTGCCTCCTTGAAGACACCATAAGCAGCAGAAGAAGGAGATGTTCAACAGGATAGCAGTTACACTTAGCATGCTATTAACAACGCCGCTGACAAACCAAGCAGATTCCATACTGAGCTACGCTGCTCCGTATCTCTGCCCAGCTGCTGGACCTTCTCCTCCTAGCTTTCCACGCTATGGGCTGGTGCCTCTTTGCCGTGCTCACTGAATTTAAATGGACCTCAGCCGTCCCGCAGTACATGCAAATTCTCGTCCTACAAGTCCCGGCGTGTTTTTGGGGGCGTTTGAGCTGCAGTAGGTGAATTGCATGCTCAATTGGACAGGAGTCAGATGAATGCAGAACATGGTCCCAGGTAACACATCACTGTACTCCTGAGAATTCATCCTGTCAGGGTTTAGATATACCTGTCGGCAGTCACAACCAGAGCCACCGTCAACTCATTTCTCACACACGTAGATGAGGGTGGTGTTAAGAGTCTTGCCCATTGACTCCGATATGTAGGGTGCTTGCCCTTACAAAAGTGACGCCAAATGACATGGGATAACAATGCTTGAGACGTACAGGGTCATACGCCATGGTCTTGACACACTCGGACCCTCGCGGATTGGTGTGGATGGCAGGGGCAGAGCCTACTCCCTGGACTACAGGACTGGGACCAAACTGAAGGTGAAGGAAGGAGGAGAACGCTAACACGTCGGCTCCCGAAAGAAGCAGAACAGGAACGTAAGTTGAATCCATTTAAAGCCAGGTGGCGGACTGTGATTGGGCAGAGGAATGAGTGAATGAGTGATGTAGCGTTTGGAGTCCTCCTGTCAGAACTTGTTCTAAAGGTTCTCATATGCACCTCAGAATCTCAGAACCTGCAATCCAGGGAAATCTAGAGCTCCATAACCCATAACGGAATTCAAGCCTTGCAGGAATACAGGGGGTTGAGCTTCCTCTCCATCCACACAGGACTTTGTACTGTAGTTCTCAGGAAATCTGAGATCACAATGTTCAGTATCTGATCTTTGAAGCTCTGTAGATCAGCAGAGAAATGTTAGAACGAAGCTCCTGTGGAAGTAGAGCATTCCTTGTACATTCCAGCAAGTCTTGGATCATATTGGTAGCTTTCAGGGACCCAGAGACACGGACACTGAGGTTACACAATTGTGTCCGATTTAGGCGCACCCTGGGAGGTTATGGCAAGGCGCTTACCCAACGAGCCTGAGAGGCGTAGACCATGTATCTAATGCTGATCAGTATCTGATCTTTAAAGCTCTGTAGAAAAGCTAGAACAAAGAGAACCAAGTTCCACGGGTCAGTAGAGCATGGCGTGTGCTATCCAAAGAGTCCTTTGCTAGCCTTCAGGAAGCTGGTGATGCTCTAGGCTCCATACCTGGTGTCGTCTCGGAGGCGTCCGTATCGTTAATCCCTTAATCCAGTGTTTCTCAAGCATGTCCCTGCTCCTAGCACACCTGACTCAACTTCTCAGCTCATTAACAAGACCCTTCAGAGCTGCAGGACAGGTGTCACAGGACACATGATCAGTGACTAGCCTAGCAGTAAAGTAGACAGGCCTGCAACCACGTACGATACAGCTTAGTCTTATGCATGTGAGTACAAAGGTAACAATAAGGAATTCAAGGAAAACAAATAGCACCTTTACGGGTTCTAGATAGTGCCATTTTTCTGCAAGTCCAACAAAACATTAGTAAACAGGAAAAGTAATTTCTTTAAGAACCAGGAACAACAGTGACGGTGCTGCCTAGCACGTTTGATTAATAAGAGAACCTGCCGGGGGGTGGCACTTCAATGGCGTGCCACTCTTG
Source organism: Prochilodus magdalenae (assembly GCA_024036415.1). NCBI lineage: Eukaryota > Metazoa > Chordata > Actinopteri > Characiformes > Prochilodontidae > Prochilodus > Prochilodus magdalenae. The sequence goes on along the minus strand of JAMWET010006346.1, from coordinate 135,596 downwards.
GTGCCAATGATTGAAAACGCCTCCCTGATGGAACCTTTTGAATAGACTGTAGAGCTGGGCGGTGTTTTCATTCTGACATACAGGCTCTGTAGTGAAGCCAGTCTGTGGCTGATGGAGTGCTCCTCTCAGCTGTTCCAATGTTGTGTTGAAGGGTTCTCCTACATTTGTATACACCTTCACACAGGAAGTGTGTGGTAGGTTGAACTAAGAGCGTGGTTGTAGGACGCAAATCCTTCTGAGCCTTTGTACTAATGAAAGAGGTGCACTATATGGCCAGAAGTATGTGGACATGTATACTTTACACTTGAGAGAGAGCGTTTGGCACCCCACTCCAAATCCCTGGGAATTAATATGGAGTTGCCCAGGATTGTGGCTGTAACAAAATCTATGCACCATATGTTGGAGTGTGTCTTGTGCTCACCGATGGAACAACATGGACGCTTCAAAGAAAACAACAAGGGAGGAGCCTAATATTTTGGGTTTCCGGAAGCAATGCTAGCAACGTAACAAAAGGCTAATTGGAAACCTGTAGCACTGCAAAGGTAAATTTTTGATAGTCATCATTTCAGGTTTCTCGAAAGCTACAATCAGAAGTAATGTGTGATGGAAGAGGGAGCATGACGCCCCATATTCAGTTACTCTTATTTTTCTCAGAATTACTGCACTCTGACATCGCAGAGTCTCTGGAATTCCATTGCGGGCGAGCGTCTTGGCAAGGCTCTTGAGTCAGGAACACGTTGGCTAGAATCTGGGGTCTGCATCTGTAGTTCATTGAGACTATGAGATTCAAGGCTCATTGGTAAAGGAACACTTAGCTGACCTGTGGAGTTGTGCAAAGGTCAAAGGTCTTCAAAAGGTCAAATTATGAGCATCATCATCTTAAATTTCTTGAAGGCTACAATAAGAAGTCGTGTGTGGTTGGAGAGGGAGCATAGATAGATAGATAGATAGATAGATAGATAGATAGATAGATAGATAGATAGATAGATAGATAGATACTTTATTGATCCCAGAGGGAAATTCATGACACTTGTTAAGTTTGAGGTCAGTTACCCTTATTTCTCATAGAGTTACAGCAGTCTGAATTCCTCTGGGTCTCCGGACCTCCACTGCGGGCGAGCGTCTTGGCAAGGCTGCTGAGTCAGGACCAAGTTGGCCAGATTCTGGGCGGTTCCTTGACACTATGGGATCCATGAATCAAAGGTAAAGGAACACTTAGCTGACCCGTGGAGTCTGACTTTGTGCAAATGTCACTGATTTGGCTGGTAATCTGTTTATGTGGCGCCTATGAGGGGATTCACTGATCACGTGGTTATGACACTCATGTACAGGCGAGGAGCCTGGGATCCCCAGTTTCCTGAGGGCTAGCACTGGAACCCAAGGCTTGGAGGTAAATGGTCTTGTAAGGCTGTGATAGGGACCATTCGGACTAATACACATACTGTATCACATCAGTTAGAACATGGCGAAAACGATAAAAGTGTAATTACATAGTAATAAGCTATCATCTTCCTGTTTACTGGAATTTTGCTGTTACTGTTACTAGCTATGTAATTAGGGAAACTTGGTAGCAGGGTTTCAGATATCATTGAGTCATTGTGGATGCCGGTTTATGTACAGATTTCCCATCTACCATCAAAACACTCAGGGCTCCGTTTATCGTCCAGAGCATCTTCATTTCTACAGCTTCCCTCAAACCGTCTGAAAGAAATTAGTTTAATCATAGGATTCCATACACGGATCTGACCCCACACTTTCGAGCGGTGGTGTGTAAGTGGACCTATGCCGGCCAATAAGCACAGCTCACACGGGACATCTAATAAAAGGAAGGCTATATGAGGGTTATTGCTGGCAGGTTATTGAGAAGTGAAAGCAATCTGCTGATACTACAAATCTTTGCTTATATGATATGGCTGCGATAAGTGAAATACTAAAGTGGCAGCCAAACGCCTCCGCGTGGAGTCATAGGTTAGAGCGAATACGGCCCTCTGATTGCGGGAGAGCTCAGGAGGAAACCCGGAACAGAGAGAGCTATGCCTGCATGAGCGTTCAGGGCGTAGGAAGGTGGTCTCAGGAACAGCGTTCGTGGTAGACTCTGAGAACTCGTCGTGGTCCTTTATAGCCTTTATAGAGATGTTAAACGTTAAGTGTTAAATCAGGGATGGAACTTCAAACTCAGAACCTGCTGCTGTGCGTTTGTTTCCTAACGTCGTTGTTGGGGCACCTACAAGGTTTGGCACGGACTAGTCGACGCTCGGTGGTGATGATGCATTAAGCTTGATGTTGACTAGTAATTGATGGGTGAATTTGACACTCATTTACATTTATGGAATTTAGCTGACGCTCTTATCCAGAGCGACTTACAAGTTAATCATATTACAGGTGGGCCAGTGTAGTGTTAGGAGTCTTGCCCAAGGACTCGTATTGGTGTAGCACAGCATAGTCACCCAGATCAGGAATCGAACCCCCTCAGTGTCAAGTGGTGTTATCCACTGTGCCACACCAACTCCAGGGAATCATGTTTCTAGAAGATTGTGTGAAACTGGCAGGGGTTGCCAGATTCGGGGGTCCGTTTCTGTGGTTCCTTGAGAATATAAGATCCAGGGCTCTTTGGAAACAGTACACTTAGCTGACCGGCAGAGTTTGGCTTTTTGCAAATGTCATTGACTTTGCTGGTAACTTCTTTATGTGGCACCTACTAGGGGTTGCACTGACTAGTCAGCTACTCGTCCACTCACTGATCACGTAGTTAGGACACTCATGAAGTCATGGAACAGCATGGACACCTTAGAGAATGAAACAGGCGAGGAGCCTGGAATCTCCAGTTTCCTGAAGGCTGCCAGCTGAACCCAAGGCGGTAAATGGTCTTGTATGGCTGTGATAGGGAACATTCGGTGGACAGTTCGGTACAGTTTTTACAGTTTTCCCCGTATTTCTAACTGACAGGAAAAAAGATTCTAAGATTTTAAGAATTCTAGGAAAATTCCCAGAAAAATCTATAAAACAAGTGTCATTTTCTGGCAGCAGGGTCTGTAATAAACAGAATAGGACTGTTTTATTAAACTCTGTAGAACACAGTACTTATCTTTGTCATAAAGAAACGATGGGAAGGGATGACTTATCTTTCCCTGGGCTCCTGGTATCATCTATCTGCACATTGTTTGACTCACCCCCTTCGTGTGGTCTTCACCCAGCCTACCTTCCATTGTGAGCATCTTTCTGGTAGTCTAATGTTACTAGGGTTAATGGCCGAGCCACTTCACTGTATCTTTATGGTAAAGATCATTACTGTGTTCCTGCGGTTTATCCATGTATATCTATGTGTATATGTATTTCTGGATCCAGATCTATTCAAACAATCAGAATCTTCATAAACAAAAAAGCTTCGTATTGAAATCCGCTGTTCCACCTTAAATGGTGTGGCACCATATCTCCTGTATGATTTAAGATGGAGAAAATTTCAATAAGGAGCCAGCTTCAGTGTCATACACTATAGTCAAGGGTCTAGGCCGGGCATAGCAGGTTCTTCTGATGTTGATCTTAAAGCTCTTCTATAGAATAAAAGTGACGACACCAACCGGTAAACTAGCCCTCATGGAATTATCCAGTCCACCTTAAACCCCTCCAGAGTGGAGCTGTACAGGAGGATGGAGCAGCTTCCTTACCCTGCAGTGGAGCTGATAGAACAAGGTTTATTACTAAGCAGGTTTGGAGCGATTCTATTGGTCGGTCCATCATGAATATTCACTAACCTGAAAGGAGAGCTAGAGCTTTTACACTGTGCAGAAAAAGAGATCAAAGTTTTTACACCACTAAATATATATTAGAGGTGGAGATATGGAGGAGTACCATACTGTGTACATCAGGAGTAGATGTGGTGTATCAGGATATGGACTGGTCCATCAGGTGGAGCTGCTCAGTGTACGACTGTAGAGTCTATAAGACCACCAGCTACATCCATTTAGAGGGGTGTACCTAAACTTTTGACTGGTAGTGTGCATTGACCAACACTTTGCTGAGCTCGGTGAGCCACTTTGGTTTCTGTTCTAAGTTTAGCTGAAACTAGCGGTTGGTTTTTAGCTGGCTGCTATTCTAAAATGCTATGTTCCATAAAATTAGGTACTTATTTATTCAACGTAGCACATTTTTATAGTTTATTATGGTAATTTTTAGGTTATTTACTGAGTAAATTCCAAATTAAAGATGAAAAAGATGTATCTCTGAAAAGATCATTTGCTGTGCATTAAGCTGCACTCATTATCACCTGCACTAGTGCTTAATTAAAGGTGTGAAGCTCAGCAGTAATTCCACCATTAGCTCCAATAATGAACAGTAAACACGTGCTGTGTTACTAGGTATGCATTATCAATCATATATATATATATATATTAGTGACTGAAACTGCACTTTGGAGTATGGAGCACATCTTGAGTTATTAGTGACATATTTAATGTAATCAATCACTTGATTCTCCCTAAAACCCATGGTAACTGAAAGCTACCCATTGCAAATTCATAATATGTGAATTTGGAGTATAATGTATGATTACTCATTCGCATAACAAGCGCTTAACAGATGTTTTATTAAATTACATTATTATATTATTATAAATTAGTGATTTCCCCAAAGTGAATAATCCAATATAATAATTAATAGTTAATTTAATCTAAGCCTAATTTGGGCTCGTTAATTAGTAAGCATTAATTAGTAATTAGTGGAATTCAGTGGTAATTAGAAATAAATTAGAAGCGAATGCATAAGAAATAAGCTCAGTGGTACCTTGATGAGTCTTTCACCACTCTAGAGTCACGTATACCGCTTTCACGGTTCTCCATGTACCTCTCAGTGGGTGTTTATTTGGAGGGGTAAAGGATGCGGTGACTGGAAGGCTGTATGAGTAGCTGAGGAACACAGATTCCTTGGATAAGACTGAGCCCGCCAGATTTAATCATTGGCACATTGTGTTACAACGGCTTTGCTTGTTTTGCCATAGCGTGTGTTCAAGTTTATAAACCATCATATTCATGTTTATACCTCGGAAAGTTGGGTTATAGCGTCGCTGTTCGAAGAAAAGGGTAACTTTCCAGAGGAGCAAAAAACCTAATTTTATTTTAATGGAAGTCAATGGAACCAGACTTCTTACCGAGTGATTTTGGGCCATTTCTGTTGGTCCATTACTCATGAAATTGTCACACAAGGTAAAAACGGGTCATGTGATTAAATGATGCATAAAAGTCCAAAGTGACAAAATTGACCAAATTTGAGATGCATGTTTTCTTTGGACCAGCGACCATAAAAAAGTTCCTACCGCGAATGTTTACCGTGTTCTCCCATTTGCTCATGAGTGGTCACCTGGGTAGGTTGGTTTGGGGTGCATCATTGAGAAACCAGTTTGTGAGAAAAGTGGCAAAAATCAGACTTAAGTCTCTTAAACAGCTCAAAAGATACCTGAGCCGCTCTGCAGTTCAGTCTTTATTGTTATCTGTAAAAGCTGATTAACAAGCGGGTACTATCATTCATCACACCCATATACAACAATAAAACAGCACACCAAATATCACAAAACAGATCCTAAAAGAAAAACAGCAAAAAATAAAAAATTCTACTCTATAAAACACCCTCTGATTCTACAACATGATGAACATAAATGATCAAAGAGCTTTATATCTACTGGATCAGATATTCGGACGTCTGAAGCAGGAGCCTGATGGCAGAAGTGGAAACTGTTCGTTCAAGGGATGATCTGAGCCTTGTTTAAGGTGGTCTGCGTCTGTGCCCGCCTGGCATCAAAAAAATCACTCTCATTTGTTACAATTGGTTTAAATAATGTTTACTCAACTTAATTACTTTAAATCCTTTAAATAAAATCTGAACTCATTTTTTTTTTAGGTTGGACCTCCGAAATCCTGTTTGCAGTGAATAAATTTGACTACAAGTTTTAACAATGCTACTTAAAGATTAGTTAATTAGTTAATTAGTTTTAACGGTCAAATTTTCAAACCAGCGAATCAATGCAAATATGAAAAAATCTCTATAAAAGTCTTGTGAAACAAAGCCATAAGCTTTGAGCCCTGTAAAAATACAGCCTAAAAATTATTTCAATTTGTTGCAAGCAATTGAATAAGTTTTACTCAAATCAAACATGACTCCGATTTGAAAGAATCGATTTTCTTTCAAGAATTGATTCCTTTTTCAGGTTGAATAAACTTGATTCATTTCCATGTAACAAATTAAAGTGATATTTTAGGATGCACAAACGAAACTTTGAAAACAAATCTGATTGCTAGTTTTAACAGTGGTGCTTTAAAAAAATCCTAGTTTTTTTTAAAGGTCAAAGTTTTAAACCAGCTAATAAATGCAAATGTCAGAACTGTCTCAATAAAAGACTTGATTAACGCTAAAGCTGTGCACACGCTAAAAAAGTGCAACCTAAAATTTACTAACATTTATTACAAATAATTGAATAAGTTTTACTGAACTCACAAAAGTTCCTGTGTTCGAAAGAACTGTCCGTCCAAAGTGATTTATTAGGTCATATATAAACACATTATAAAAGCGAACTGAAGTCATTTATTTAAGGTGGAACCAACAAAACCCTTTTATAGTGTATAACCTGACTACATGTTTCAACAGTGTCAAAGGTCAAACATTCAACCTGCTAAATAAATAAATAAATAAATGTCAAAAATGTCCCAATGAAGGGCTTGTCAAATGAAGCTATAGGCTTTGCACACTTGGAAAAGTGTTTCGTTGGTCCCACCTAAAAAAATGACTCCAGTTTGTTACATGTAAATGAATAAAGTTTGTTGAATCTATAAAGAGGAATTTAAACTATTCTTTTAATCTCTGTAACGTTTTGAGTTTTTTTAATTAATTCTTTTTGTAATTGCTCAGTTTGCTCAGTCATTTTTCAGGTTGTACTTTTTACAGTGTGCAAACCGTATGGCTTCATCGACCACCATCTGTTGGGTTCCATAGATGCTAAGCTTTAGGAATACATCCTTACACCACAGCACAAACTCATCCACCACCGAACCGTGGCTGTTCTCAAAGAGACGCCAGCATAGTTTAAAACATGTTCGCTCCCATAGAGCCCAAAACGGGAACCGTACAGGACAGGGCATTTTATTGTTAATCAATGGAACCAGACGTTTTTCCAAGCAATGGAATTTGGGCCACTTCTATTGGTCTATTCATCATGGACTTACCAATCAATCAAATGTAGCTCTTTCTACCATTCCTGTCTCTACCAGGCTTTGGACTATTAACACCCTGTCTACGTCATGTGCTCTCAGTTGCTCATTCCTCATCTCCGAAGCTCTGGACTTGTGGCAGGTGAAGCTAGACTCAGTCCGAGCACTACACGGGTCACTATTTTCATGAGCCAGGATTGAAACTTGGTATCAGAGCAAGGCTGAGTTAGCTCATGCTGGCTCTAATTTGGAAAATTCATTTGGTATCTTCACGAATGTGTCTGACCTGTGTCTGATGTCCGTTTGAACCGGTCCTGAGTGGTGCGAAAGCCACTCTCGGACTCAGTCTCTTCAGTGTGGTCTCTTAACCCCAGAGCCTTTCTGAGTTCGTTCCATTTGGCAGCCAGTGTGAACCTGAACACAGTCTGAGACAATCCCAAGCAGATGATCTTGGCGAAGTCCGATACGGAGCATATAGTGAGGGTCAGGAATTTTTTGCTGTCCAGTTCAGGCATGGCTATGGAATGCACAATCACCGTGAACATGGTCCATACGCAGCTGGGCAGGAACACGGCAGCCTGTACCATACCCATGACTGCCACCCTCTTCTGGTTCTTCTGTTGAAGACTAGAGGAGGAACCGGTACTCTCCTTCATCTGCCTGATATGTCCACGTAGATAGACAAAGATTCTGATCCATGAGACCGTGAGCGTGATGAGAGGAAAGACTAGGTACACTACAAACACTATGTCGCACAACTTCTCCAGGAACAGATCCAAGCTGCCCACCGTCGTCCTGTTCGCAGGACTGGAAGTCGAGTTGAAGTAGGACGGCGGGGTACGCAGGTACGGGACTGTGCCCAAGATGATGGCGGAGAGAAGCGTGGCATGACCCCAGAGGACCCCGACGTAAACCACAATCCTGATGTTCTTTTTAACCCAAATCTGCAGAGCGCAATGGAGAGGAACGATCTTGACGTGGTAGAAAATGCTGATCCAAGCGCTGGATGAGAAGCACGAGCAGTAGGACAGGTACATCAAGGCTTTCAGCACCACCAAGAGCTGTTTAGGTCCCTTCAGCAAGATCAGGAGAATCATCAGCATGGTGGTGCCATGCTGGATGGTCGAGTTGCCAACCACAACAATTAGCAAGAACCGCAAGGGCTGGTGGAGGTTGACTCCCGCAACCGGGTGACATAGGCACAAAATGAAGATGACGCTCAGAACAGTGCTAACGAGCGCCAGGGGCCCGCAAACGCCGAGATACAACTGGCTCTCCGTCTCCATTTATCACTGTTAACTCTACACCTGTCTGCTCCGCATCTCGGCCGGGCAGAGCTGTCACCTGCTGAAATTCGCCCTGATAGGTTTCGTGATTGCACCACAGGCAAATGGGGTCATATCCACCTAACACATGGTAATAAAATTTGATGGACCTTGGCCGACCATGCGAATATCACATGCAAAACTAACACCTGGATAAATGGGAACCTGACCTCTGTCTACTGAAGGAGCTCTAACACCTGGATAAATGGGAACCTGACCTCTGTCTACTGAAGGAGCTCAGGAAACAAGCGCTAACGCATGACCAGAGTTTGATAAAGACTCCCGCTGAGTTCCTGAATGTTCTATGCAATTAAGAGAGGCCATCAAAGTCATTCAAGGTGGATTGACATCAAATGCTCGGTTCTAGATAAGAACCAGGTCGTAGTGGTGGTCAACGGAACAAGACGTCCACCTCTCAAAGCTCCCTAATGGAAAGTCTGATGACTGAGACACTGTTTATGATAGTTTTAAGAAGACCTTGATCTTAAAATCTAAGATTCATGGTGGAGGGATACGTGCAGGGTGCTGTGAGGCCAAAAATATAGTCCCCCGAAGAAACATACTCCTATCAATGTCATGAAAGCTTGTGTGGTTTTGGCTTTGGGTTTTGAATAGTGTCTTTATATAAGTGTCTATATGTGTGTTGTAGACATGGAGACGTCTGGTTCCCATCACCACCACCACTGTAAACCACTTCACGCCAACCTCACTCTGAATCACCCTACTTCTCAAACATTTAATCATGCAGGGACTTTATACAATCACCAAGGTGCAAACTACGGGGTGGTCTTAAGGGGTCCGGAACTCCCTAATTAACCTCTTGTTAGAAGCGCCGTTAATTTCTCTGGGCTCTGAAGCATCTGGGATGAACCCCACAGTGGAAACTCTGTACTGGTTTCCGACAAATCAGTGTTTTTTTACAGAATTTTAATGGGTTAAAAGTCATGAAGAAGACTGCCTTACTGCTGCACAACTTCAAAAAAGGTTCATCACTCGGTGTCTTCAGTCCCTAAACGTCTTTTAAGCGTTAAGAGAAGGTACTGCCCCATTACAAGTGGTACGTTGAGCAGAATGTGTTGAATATGGTTCTATTTGGTACCACAAAGGGTTCTTCAGTTGTGCTAGTTCAAGCTAGTTCTTGACAAGCTAGTTCTAACCCTAGTAGCATGTATATTCTCCATCTATATGAAGAACCATTCACCATGCAAGGAACCATTTAGGGATGTGAATGGTTCTATATGGAAACATTGGAGGACTCTGGAATACAAGTAAACAATGGCAACATGGTATCATAACACGTATATTTCCAAGGACCCCCCCAAAATTTAGATTTCTGAACACGCAGGGGATTCAAGAGGTTAAGTAGGGGCTTTACTGGACCCCCAGGATCCCCTAATTAACCTCCTGGACCCCCTGGATGTCTCAAAGTCTAAATTCTTGGGGGACGACTCCCTGAAAATAAATATATTATGATATTATGTTTTCTGTGTTGAGCTGTTTAATCCACCAACATCGGCCTTGGATATTTTAACCTACTAGAGCTCCAGCGCTGTTCTGCCTCAAGGTGGCGCTGTAGCTAACCCGATTCGCCCACTTGGCTACCAATAGTGAATAGGTACTGATTTCTCCAACTGGAGACAGAAGAGGACATGCTGAGTAAGATCTCTAAACTAAGTTGTGAAAGATCAGTCAAACTAGAGGAGAGCAACTATGGTGATCTACCAGTCAGCCAGGCCTGGATTAGCATGCTGAAACGGGAACCCCCCACCCATCCCCTAAGCCCTAAGAATGCTAGTGGGCACTTCACCCACTGATTTAACGAATCATGGTGGAGTGATGGTGGGGGCTATCTGGTGAGACCCCAGTAATGATTTAAGTGGACCTGAAAGCTGTGGGCCCCCCGTCCCATGTGCTCCACTGTGAACGCTCGGTGTAGCTACATGACAGTACAGCCTAAGCTGTGGTCAGTGCTGGCCACTATGATCCCTCATTCAACAACCCCTGCGGAACTCATTTGACTGAAGTATGACAGGTTCCAGCAGCAAGCCAGGGTGGTAGGTGGATCAGTGAGCCGCAGTGGAGAGGGACAGATGCTGAAACCAATGCGTAACTAACATTGATTACCTAAGGAATATCAGAGGAATACCGCACGTCGGCTGCATGTGTGGTAGACGTCGGGTCCAATCAATGCCTGTCTGAACTCATTACCAGAACCATAAACCATAAAGGTCCGATTTTGTGCAGGTCAGTCACGGGTGCTGTAGTCCAGGGCTTGGCTAGCAGGTGCCCGGTTACGTTTCAGGTTGTTCAGGATGCTCCTGCATCCCGATAGCCTTCCTCAGCCTGCTCCAAACAGCAGCCACCCTGATCCTGAAAACTGACTGCGAGATTCCCAGGCACACAATATTTCCCAGCCCGGATACAGAGGTGATGGTCAGGGTTATGTGTTTGTTACCGTCCAGGGCGTCGTACAAGTTCGACGAGTAGAGTACGGATGTGCTCAAACTCCACACGCTGCTTGGGATGAACAGGGCGGTCTGCACTATGCCCATAACGGTCACCCTCATCTGGTTGCGATGTTGAGGATGGGAAAAGGGACTGGCACTCTGCTCCATCCTCTTCATGTGTCCCTGCAGGTAGATGAAAGTCATCCCCCAAGAGAAGGACAGTGCACAGAGGGGAAAAGCCCCATACAGGAAAAACATTTTGGTGCTCAGGCTGTACAGGAAGGCTGCAAAGTCGCCATGCGCCGCCGGGGTTCCGTTTAGACCAGCAGCGCTCGAGTTGGAAGGCTGCTGTGGCGGTGGTGGCAACAGGAACGATGCCCCGGCTAAGCACATCGAACAACAGAGCACAGTCAGTTCCAGGAAGTATCCGCAGTACGTCAAAGGCTTTATGTTCCTCCTGATCCATATCACAGCCGCACGTTTGTGCGGAACAACCTTCAGGTAGTAAAAGATGCTAATCCAGGCGTTTGAGGCAAAATTGGCGCAGAAGGTCTGGTAGGTTAAGCACCTGGCTGTTGTCAGAAGCCAGTGGGGCGGCGCGAAGAAGCAGAGCACGATGGTCAGGGAGACGGTGCACTGCTGGATCGTCGAATTGCATAACACGGCGAATAGCAAGAAGCGCAAGGGCTGCCGGAGGGTGACCCCCACCGCCGGCCGGCGCAGGCAAAAGAGGAAGAAGATATTTAAAACAGAGGCAGTGAAACAGAAAGGGCTGCAAATGGTGGTGTACAGTAGGTTATCCATGCTGGCGATAACGTGGCCTTACCAGCCATGCACTCATCTATAAATGCTGTCTCGTTGATCCCGGACCAGACAGGTTACGCAGCTGAACCACAGTCAAATGGGGGTTACATCAGTAGGAATGTGGAATATGTTAATTGGGTTTAATGGGCCTTACCTAGCCATTGTATCACATGCAAACAGGAAACACCTGGATCACTGGAGGTCACCAGCTTCCATTAAAAGTTAAGGCTTCTCCTATAAATTTGGATATATACACCATATTGCCATCCAAGTTACTGAATTCTGGTGGTCCTATCACCTCCATGGCCACAGCTGTAGACCTCCAGACTGCTCCTACAGACGTTAGTGAGAGAATGGGTCGCTCTCAGGAGCTCAGTGAACTCCAGTGTGGTACCGTGATAGGATGCTCCACCTGTGCTACAAGTCCAGTGGTGAAATTCCCTCCTACTAAATATTCCACAGTCCACTGTCAGTGGGATTAGAACACAGTGGGAGTGATTGGGAACGGCAGCAGCTCAGCCACGAAGTGGTAGACCATGTACAATGACAGAGCGGGGTCAGCGGATGCTGAGGGTCATAGGTCACAGAGGTCACCAACTTTCTACAGAGTCCATCACTACAGACCTCCAACCTTCATGTGTCCTTCAGATCAGCTCAGGAACAGTGTGTAGAGCTTCATGGAATGGGTTTCCATGGCGAGCAGCTGCACCCAAGCCTTACATCACCAAGCGCAGTGCAGAGCGTGGAACGCAGTGGTGTAAAGCTCCGCCCCTGGACTCTAGAGCAGTGGAGGCGTGTTCTCTGGAGTGACCAATCACGCTTCTTCTTCTGGCCATCCGGTGGACGAGTCTGGGTTTGGTGGTACCAGGAGAACGGTACTGGTCTGCCTGCACTGTGCCGAGTGGAGAGTTTGGTGGAGGAGGGATTATGGTGTGGGGGGGGGGGGGGTGTTCAGGAGTTAGGCTCCGCCCCTTAGTTCCAGTGAGAGGAACTCTGAATGCTTCAGCAGACCAAGAGACTCTGGACCATTCCATCCTCCTAACGTTGTGGGGACAGTTTGGGGACGGCCCCTTCCTGTTCCAGCATGACCGCACACCAGTGCACAGAGCAAGCTCCATAAAGACATGGATGAGCGAGTCTGGTGTGGAGGAACTGGACCGGCCTGCACAGAGTCCTGACCTCCACCCGATAGAACACCTTTGGGATGGATTAGAGTGGAGACTGAGAGCCAGGCCTTCTCGTCCAACATCAGTGTCTGACCTCACCAATGTGCTTCTGGAGGAATGGTCAGGAATTCCCATAAGCACATTCCTAACACTGTGGAAAGAATTCCCAGGAGCTGTTCTAGCTGTAAAGTTAAACCCTATGGAATAGGAATGGGATGTCACTCAAGTTCATGTGCATGTGAAGGCAGACGAGCGAACACTTTTGGCCAGGGCCGTCATGGAAGTTGTCCTCCTGGCACAGGTTCTACAACTGACTGTGACAATCAACCGTGTATGAAACCCTAGTGTATAGAAATGGCACCCCCAGATATAAAGCTACGAGATCCATCAAAGCCTGGGTTACCCAGTACCAGGGATTACAGTGGACTGACTGTCTTTTGTCAGGACGCTGCCAAGCTTAAGCGTATCTAATCACCCTCAATTGAACCTGTCGCGCTGTACGACCGTGATTTGCATATGCACTTCAATCATGCTGCAAGCTCTCGGTTAGGTGGCCGCTCTGGAGCTTCATCGCATGTCTGTGTCTGAGGTCGCAAAGCTACAGCGGGAGACATTTGTATCTTCCCATCCATCCAAGCCGAGTGGAGCCACGTACCATGGCACGCAAGGCTTGCTCTGGCAGGCACCAGCTCAGGCCACAGTTTCTACCTGTTACATGGCCATGCAGTCTGTGGACACCTGGCCATCAGATCTATCGGAGCTTGTTGTACATCCCATTCCAAAAGCATGGCCACTAATATGGAGTTGGGAAGGCTCTTCATGCTGATATCGGACATGAAGGCCTGAGTCACAGCCTATCCTTAAGGGTGCTCCATGGGGTGGAGGTCACTCAGTCCTTTCAGATGGTCAGTGGAAGTCGCTAGGTCTTTACCTGGACAGCTGAAGCCCCCCTGGTTGTAAGGCTGGGCAGTGGACACTATTGGTGCATCACTTCAAGCGCTTCCTGACACTCCCATCACTCTGGAATAGTGTCAGTCTGGACTCATCAGACCACATGACCTGTCTCCATCACTCCAGAGTCCAGTCTTTATGCTCCCTGGCAGACTGGAGCTGATTATTCTCACTAACAAGTGGTGGTCTTATGTCCACACAGCTGTTTAGTGCCAATCCTGGGAGTTCTGGTCGTGTGGGAATGCTGTTGCGGTCACTGGTAAACCCAGTCGTGAGTTCCGCTGTCTGTTTTTACCGTCACTGAGCGTTTCAATGTCTCCGATCAAGCTCATTCAGGATTGACCTGACTACATGTCTCCTGTTCTCCGTGTAGTTCTCCAGTCTCCTTCCAGGTGTGATTCAGTCTCCAACTCCAGTCATTCCAGCTTCTCCTTAGTGGTTTTCTTTGATGGATGCCGGACAATAATTGGGATACATTTTCCCACATGACTGTTTAGGGAAGGAGAAGCTACTCACTTCGCCAGTTAGGAGGGAAAAGAATTGTGACCAGCTAAAACTATCACTGCAGTAATTATCCAATCAAAGATTCTTGGGCATTCGCTCGTTTCCATGCCAACCTTTTTTGGCCAGGCCGGATAGCCATGTTAGCCGTTCTTCTGTTGGAGTATTTGGTTTTTTTTAAAGTTGTCTGCATCTCTGTTAAAAAGGCACGTTGAGTTGTTGTTGATATATGTGTGTGATGGCCAAAGCCCGGCCTTTTTAGAGTCAGGGACCTTTTTAATATTAGTGATAAAAATATTAATAATAATATTAATAATTATGTGCATATTGTTGATTATTAGTGATTGATCAGTGATTTTACATCAGAACAGCAAAGAACAGGAACCAGAATTACACAACAGAAGATGCAGACTATCAGGGCCACGCTGGCCCCAAGAGGTCTACTGATGCCTACTACATTGTCACAGAAGGAAAAGGAGAGCACAGTGCTTAGAACCGACGTACCGGAACCTCAAACACTGTTGTTCCCCTTCAAATACAAATCCAGCATTTCCAAAAGAGGATGGGAAAACTGGCCAACTCCCAGATCCTAAACTGTCATGGAACGCAGGAGCAGCTCCACCTTTATTAGCATCACAACCCCAACAGCAGCCTGTAAGTAGCAGCCATGCTGTGTGATTGTATCCGTGTGTGCCGGTTGGAGCAGATCTTCTTAAACTGAGAGCTCCACAGTGAGGAACCATTTATTTTCTTTTCCGAGTCGGATATCTGCATCAGCTCCAACCGTTTGATTAGTACATGACCTGGGGACTTCGTAAGGGAGCTGGGTAAAGATGGAATGTATTGGCTTTATATATATATCACTCCAGAATCCGAAATGCAAAAGAAATGTCCCACATCGGAACAATTCCCTGGATCTGCTTGGTTTTCCGGACCCGGATTGCTACACATGGTGCAAACATCCATTCACAGTCATTTCCACAGCTGTGCAGAAACACACATACAAACAACTGTAGCTGATTATCAGCTTCTGGCAGACGTGTGCGGCAGATGTGCCCGTGTGCGTGTTGGTACTTTAACTGATGTGTCAGTGCATATTACCAAATGTTCTCTAATGCAGCTCAGTGCTGAGGAGCTACCTGAGACTGGAATGATGGAGAGACAAACCAGACGCTGGTGGCGCCGAATGTTTGGCTTGGTTTACTAACAAGGAGTGTGCGGGGTAGGAACGAGGTTAACCCTTAACTACAATGCAACAGACCAGGGAAACGCCAGGCCAGAATAGCCCAACAACCGGGCAATCAAACATGAGAGAACCCAGAGGCGTAGCAGAGCTCACACACGGAAACCGGATGGAGTTCAGGAAGGACCGCTTAGCATGGAACGAGGGGGATGGTGGCCATACCTCCCAAAGAGTGGAACCAATAGAGCAGTATACAGACAGGTTTATAGGTAAGCAGAATTCCGGTGATCAACGAACGTGAGGACAGTTCACTATTGGAGTTTGGCAGACATGTGGTGCTGATGTCACGGAAGAGTGAATCATGGGAAGTGTAGTTTGTAGACTTAGCAGGAGGAGAACGCCGGAATCTCCTTCACCGAGATGGAATTTCTGAGACTGCTCTCCTAAAAATCAAGACGCCAACAAAAGGGTTCTTTGCGCATTGCCATGGAAGAACCACGATTGGAATTTTGAATAGATATTTTTGCCCAGTGTTTTTTTTTTTGGTTCCATAAAGAACCCTGTTTGAAAAAGATTTGTGAGTCTAAAGAAGTTTAAAGAACTGTAAAGTAAAGTATAAAGTAAACACACCCCCGGAGAAACCCTTTATGTGAACCTTTAAGGGGGCTTTCAATTCCCGAACCTTTTCCAAATATGGTGGTTTTCTAAGGAACCTGAAGCATTTCCTCCATGGCGTTGCTCAAAGAATTATTTATGGAACCTAGAGCGTACAGAGGACAGCATTGTTCTGGAGGGGTACTCGTAATGTTGTTGAAGGTGCCGTAAACAGGTTTTATGGAGCCAGTAGCTTGTACAGGGAACGTTAGCTACTAGCATTAGCTCCAAGTAACTAGTATAGCTTATTTACACAGAGGCTCATTTTATTTAGTCTATTTACACATGTTGTGTCTGTGTGATCATCGGGGGAAGTGTCTCGCTGTAAACCAGCCAATCAGAGCAGAGCTCATCTGATTATAAGTGAGATCACCGAGTTAGCATTTACTGTGGGTCAGAAAGATGAATGTGCTGAGTAAAGGTGTTGTGGTGTTGCCTCACTGCTGTGCAGCTACCTATGTTGGGTTGTTTTGGGGTCATTCCTCCCAGGCCTGTATAGTTGAAGAGCCTGAATACGGGTGGAGTGGTGAGATTTCCAGATTGAAGCAGGGGGCTGTGTTTTAGCCGTTAGCGCTGGAGAGGCTTTCTTCTCGCTGTGTTATGGACCTCAACCCCAAGTCGTCCTCAAGCCTCTTCCAAGAAAGATGAACATTAGAGTATTTTGAATAAACAAACAGCATCCCAACAAATTAATATCCCAATGGTTCAATAGTTGGGAGCGACACTACCTCCACCATGTCACGCCGATGAGGGATACGTTCTCATAGGCCAGCATTCCCTTCTATCACATTTACACACTGACTGTCAGCAAGCTGATTGCCTTGATGAGGCTTGTTGCTTTTTCTGGTTGCTCCGCCCACAAATACACAAAAACATGTCGGACCGTATCACAGCTTCACATTACAGCACGATGATTTTTAATAACTACCACATGAACCAAACTAAGACAGCCAGGAAACGTGGGATGGGACCACGTGTAATATTTCAGATGAAGGTTATAAGTCTAAATGTAAAACTCTATCACTGTAATTACCCAAGATGCACTTAGTTAACGAACGTTATTCGGCATCCTCCAACAATCCAAGCCCCTTTTTAACCCTCCTCAATACGGCGATCACCCTCATCCTAAAAACTGACTGTGAAAAGCCCAGGCATAGAATGTTCGCCAGGCCAGACACGGAGGAGACGGTCATGGTGATGTGTTTATCATAGTCCACTTGTTCATAGAGGGGCGAGCCAAACAGCAGAGCCATAGTCATGGCCAACAGGCTGCCGGGGACGAACAAGGCAGTCTGCACTATGCCCATGACGGTCACCCTCATTTGGTTCTTCTGTTGCGGACTGGAGGAGGAGCCGGTGCTCTCCTTCATCCTCCTGATATGTGTCCGTAGATAGACAAAGGTTCTGCCCCAAGCGACTGACAACGAGCAGATGGGGAAAACGAAATACAGCAGGAAGACCCTGGTGGCCAACTTAAACAGAGACTTGTTCGCAACCCCGGGTCCCTCTACCTCAGTGGCGTGCAGGCTACTGGAGGTGGAGTTGGCTTCCGGTGTTGTATGCAGGTACGCTAAGGCACCCATGGACAGCGCTGACAGAAGCAGGAGCTGGTCGAAGAAGAAGCCAGCGATAACGACCACTTTAATGTGCTTCTTGATCCGGATGAAAGCGGCGGAGTGTTGCGGAACGATGGTCATGTAGTAAAAAAGGCTGATCCAGGCGCTGGTGGAGAAGCTGGAGCAGTAGGTCTGGAAGGTTATTGCCACGTTCGCTACTAGAAGCATGCTGGGGACCGCCATGAAGGCCAAGACGACGGAGATCATGACAACGAGCTGCTGAACTGTGGAATTGCATAACTGGGCAGCTAGCAGGAAGCGCAGAGGTTGCCGAATGTTGACTCCCTGCGCCGGCCGACACACGCAGAAGAAGAAGAAGATGTTCAACAGAGTCGCCGCCAAACAGAAAGGGCTGCACACCACGGCAAACTGAAATTTGTCCATGGATATCAGCTGCTCCATTTTGACTCTCTGGCGTTGCCCTCTTCTGCTACTTGCCACCAAAATTATACGAGCCCCGTGTGTCACGTGAGGCAGCAGTGGAACATGTTCGTGCCGCAAAATGAGCCTTGCACGGTGTGCATATGCAAAAAATCATCATCAACATAATCTTTCTAAAACTCACCAGCTTCAGGACGAACGCTGGCCTGTTCGCCGGTGATTTGGATAATTATACCGGGTTGTTTAGAACGGACGGACTCCGTCAGCAGCCCTCCGCTCAGGGGAATGTATGAGGTTGGCTGGGGTGGAGCAAGTTTTGACAGTTTACCAGAGTTGTTTGGCCCAAACATGCTGGCGTGTAACGAGCAGGGAATCATCTCATCCTATAATTATCTTCAGTGTTCTTACGCGCTTCTTCCTCCGCGGTGGTGTGTAGTGTACATGCGTAACAAGGGGCATTCTTTGAGGGGTTCTTCAGTAAAGGCAGTAGTTCTACACTGGTACAGTGTACATGTACCATTAAAGGGTCTTAAGGTCCAAATCTGGACTAAAATAAGCTGTAAAGATCCTTCAGGGTCGCATCCCCGGTGGATGGGGTTCATATCTGTACAGGTACATTCATAGTTTCTCAACTACACAAATGGAATAAAAAAGTCAGGAGTGCCGTGACACTGAGGGGTCGTGGGGCTGAGAAGTTGAGGGGCTGTGAGGCTGAAAGGCTGTGTGGTTGAGGGGCTGTGAGACTGAGGGGCTGTGAGGTTGGGGGACATGAGGCTATAAGGCCAAGTGACTGTGAGGTTGGGGGTTGTGAGGCTGTGAGACTGAGGGGCTGTGAAATTGGGGGACGTGAGGTTGAAGACAGAGTGACTGTGAGGTTGGGGGACATGAGGCTGTGAGGTTGGGGGACGTGAGGCTGTGAGGTTGGTGGATTTGAGGCTGTGAGGTTGGGGGATGTGAGGCTGTGAGACTGAGTGACTGTGAGGTTGGGGGACGTGAGGTTGAAGACAGAGTGACTGTGAGGTTGGGGGACGTGAGGCTGTGAGGTTGGGGGACGTGAGGCTGTGAGGTTGGGGGATGTGAGGCTGTGAGGTTGGGGACGTGAGGCTGTGAGACTGAGTGACTGTGAGGTTGGGGGACGTGAGGCTTTGAGACTGAGTGACTGTGAGTTTGGGGGACGTGAGGTTGAAGACAGAGTGACTGTGAGGTTGGGGGACGTGAGGCTGTGAGACTGAGTGACTGTGAGGTTGGGGGATGTGAGGCTGGGAGGCTGAGTGACTGTGAGGTTGGGGGACGTGAGGCTGGGAGGCTGAGACTGTGAGTTGGGGGACGTGAGGTTGGGGGTGACTGTGAGGTTGGGGGATGTGAGGCTGCGAGGCTGAGTGACTGAGGTTGGGGGACGTGAGGCTGTAAGACTGAGTGACTGTGAGGTTGGGGGACGTGAGGCTGCGAGACAGTGACTGTGAGGTTGGGGGACATAAGTCTGTGAGACTCAGTGACTGTGAGGTTGGGAACGTGAGGCTGCGAGACAGTGACTGTGAGGTTGGGGGATGTGAGGCTGCGAGGCTGAGTGACTGTGAGGTTGGGGGACGTGAGGCTGTGAGACTGAGTGACTGTGAGGTTGGGGGATGTGAGGCTGCGAGGCTGATTGACTGTGAGGTTGGGGGACGTGAGGCTGTGAGACTGAGTGACTGTGAGGTTGGGGGATGTGAGGCTGCGAGGCTGAGTGACTGTGAGGTTGGGGGACGTGAGGCTGTGAGACTGAGTGACTGTGAGGTTGGGGGACGTGAGGCTGTAAGGCAGCGTGACTGTGAGGTTGGGGGACGTGAGGCTGTGAGACTGAGTGACTGTGAGGTTGGGGGACGTGAGACTAAGAGGCTCACTGGCAGTGAGGTTGGGGGATGTGAGGCTGTAAGGTTGTGTGGTTGAGGGGCTGTGGACTGAGAGACTTAGGTAAAGGACGGTGAGGCTGAGAGGCAAATGAGCTGTAAGATCGAGGGGGTGTGAAGCTGTGAGCCTGAGTGGCTGAGTGGCTGAGAGCTCTAATCCAAAGTTTGCTAGGGCTAACAGAAGCTGGTGAGGACCAGCAAACATACTGGACCTCCATTTAAAGAAGGACCTTCCAGCTGGACCTTCCTTGGTGACCTTGGTTTCAACTATGGTCAAGATATGGCTAAACGTGCCCCCCAGAAAACCGGGGAACGTAGACACCACTGTCCAGGTCCACTTTATCCCTATCCGAATATGCTGGGCCAGAAACTGATGCTCCATGCTGGCAGGGCATGTGTGTCTGTGGTCAGGAGCTCGTCCATCGCTTTTGCATGTGCATGAGGCTCCGAGGTAAATGTATCTTTTTTCCAAATGTGTTTATTGGACCTGAACGACCACTAGTCTTCTATGTAAAGTGTTATGAGGGGGATTTACATGTAATGTAACCGGGGTGTTCTGACTCCACTCCCTGGTTTCTCTTGGTGAGGGAGTGCTCGTCATGTTATAATCCCTTTACCACACGCTTCGAGGGGCTTCTTCACCAAAGTGGTGGTCTTCCAGCAGTTGAAGGTACAAGCAAATGTCACAAAGGGCTTTCTGTGCCAGTTTAGAACAAGACCACCTTAATAACGGGTTTAAAACGGGCCCTACACACCTGACATAATCACTGACAAGCCTTTATAACACATGAATAAGAAGAAAGGCAAGAGTGAACATTATGTTCTTTGATGTCCTTTGATGTTCAGGCTTTGATCCTACTTTGTGTTCTTGTCAGTCAGCATTAAACCTGTCATGTTCACCTGTCATAAGATAGAACAGCTCACCTCCGACACTTATAACTACTTATTAATGCCATATAAACTGTTTACGACATAGTTATAAACATGAATAAGCTCATAACTGTTTCATAATCCTTTATAAGGGTAGTCTCATTCTAGAGAGGTACCAAACTTACATTAATCACAATTACAGACTGCACTGAGCTTTCTGACTGATGATTGGTCCACACACGGGATTGAAATCAGCACATAAAAACCCCAAATGCTGAAAATTGTGTTTTTTTATTAAACATGTATTTACAATATAGCTGTACAGTTATACAAAACACACCCCCTAAAATAACCAGTATCAATAGAGGTATAAAATAGTCTGAGGGAGGAACATATTAAAGGACACTTCAATTCAAAACCAGAAACAAAGACAAGCAGTCAGCGGGTTAGCGCGACGTGACATGAAGGACGGTAGATCTGCCGCTGGATTAGAAAGCAGCTTACACCCACCCGCCACTTCATTAGGTACACTATACCTTGTATCTACACTCACTGTCCATATTATCACCTTCACTGAGCACTCTGTAGGTGTACAGGTCCAGACTGTAGTCCATCTGCTTCTCTGTGTACTGTATTACCCTGTTTTTCAATGGTCAGGACCCCCACAGGACCACCACAGAGCAGGTATGATGTGGGTGGTGGATCATTCTCAGCACTGCAGTGACACTGACATGGTGGTGTGGTAGTGTGTGGTGCTGGTGTGAGTGGATTAGACACAGCAGTGCTGCTGGAGTGTTTAGACACTGTGTCCACTCACTGTCCACTCTATTAGACACTCCTACCTTGCTGGTCCACCTTGTAGATGGACAGTCAGAGACGATAGCTCATCTGCTGCTGCACAGTGCAGTGTTGGGCATCCTCTAGTTCTTCATCAGTGGGGCTGCTGTGTCTGTTTCCCACATCATACCTGCTCTGTGGTGGTCCTGTGGGGGTCCTGACCGTTGAAGAACAGGGTAATACAGCACACAGAGAAACAGATGGACTACAGTCTGGACCTGTACACCTACAGAGTGTCCTGTATGGTCAGTGGAGCTGATGGGATGGACAGTGAAGTGGCCGGTGAGTGTATGTACTACAGAACTCAGTGCGTGTTAAAACCTATATGTGAATTCTCAGTGAATGTTCATGTAGATTTTCAGGAAATCAAACGGAGCAACAGCTTTTCTGTTTGCAGCCCAGCAGTAATGACTCAAAGGCTTTGGTAAAGCTGCACTATGTATGATTGTGGGGGTTTGGAGACCCCTCTGGTGGGAGTGTGTAACTGCAGGCAGTGTGCATAACATTCTATAGTGCAGGTTGATTTTGGGACCCCTTTACCCGAGCGGATGGATCTCAGGGTTGAGGGGTACTCAAAGGAAACTCAGATGTTCGGTGCAGGAGACCGTGAGGTAAATCTGAAGCACACATACACAGAGGGGTTATAGCGCTTGCATGCTTTTGAATGCTAATGTGTACAAAACTGGCGGCACTTTATACAAAGGTCTGCATCTTAATAATTAATAATGACCTAATAAATAAACATAATCCCAGCAGACAAAAAAAATGAGTGCCCCTGGGATTGTATCCACTGCTGGTAGACCCGTATGACCGTACGCTTCCATACACCTGCAGATTCAGCTACTTCCTTCACACTATGGTCTTTGGCCACGCCCACATGCAGTCCCTCCTTTTAGCCAATCATTAACATCTGCTCTGGAGCCATTTTCCACACATTGGGTGATATACACTCACATATACACTACCAGTCAAAAGTTTAGAGACGGCTCCTCATGGAAGGATCTTAAAGCTTAACTGTAGAATAAAATTGAAGACATCAAACTATAAACTAGCCCTCATGGAATAATCCAGTCCACCTTAAACCCCTCCAGAGTGGAGCTGTACAGGAGGATGGAGCAGCTTCCTTACCCTGCAGTGGAGCTGATAGAACAAGGTTTATTACTAAGCAGGTTTGGAGCGATTCTATTGGTCGGTCCATCATGAATATTCACTAACCTGAAAGGAGAACTAGAGCTTTTACACTGTGCAGAAAAAGAGATCAAAGTTTTTACACCACTAAATATATATTAGAGGTGGAGATATGGAGGAGTACCATACTGTGTACATCAGGAGTAGATGTGGTGGATCAGGATATGGACTGGTTCAGACTCTCAGCAGGTGGAGCTGTTCAGTGTAGGACGCTTTTGGCTGGTAGTGTAATCGGTTATTATTGTGGTTGTACTTAAATTACATGCAGTTAAATTAGTTTGTATACACAATCAACAAAAACAGGAAACAAACAAAAAAAAATAAAAATCACTAAACACTAAACCCAATTTTACAGAAAACTAATTTTTCCTTAACATTAGTGTTACAGTGTTTAGTAAATGTTAATAAGCAGACCTCAATATAAAGTCCTACCAAAACCATTACATAGTGCAGCTTCAAGTTTCTGATGTACCTTTATAACCCAGATTTTTTTCAGGTTGGAATTTGTAGGACTGGATTTCCATACAATCCATATTTTCCCACATTCCGACTGGAATTTTAACAAACAGCAAAGTTTCCCAAATGAAGCTACCAGACTTTGTTGATACAGAGCGCCAAGTCAAGATGTGTTCATTAGAAAGATGACATGACTTTTCACATCATAACATCGAGCCACATTTTCTGCTGTAACAGGAAGCTTGTATGAAGACGTGGCGTTCCACGCTGCGTTATTCCCAAATGTACAGTTTCCCAGCATGACCATTAAAAGCCTCGGATTTTAGATAAGAGTGATCTACACTGAATGACAGAACCGAATGAGGAGGGTGAGTCCAAATGCTGTTTATATACTCCTAGGGTTAATAAATAATTAACCTTCTTTAGGTATGTGCTTATGGACACGTTCAAAAAATCGTTAATAGGATGCATTTAAACAAATAAATAAGTACAGTGTGGTGTAAAAATTCCGAGACCACCAGTTTAATTCCCAGTCAAAACGGCCATACAGGATGAGATGCTCATGTTTCATGTTTCTCAGGAGATTTGATATATAGGACGGTTAGAAAACTTTTTAAAAGGAACGGGACTCCTAACAACCACCTGGGAAACCCAATAGAGCCACCAACACTGTGCCCAGCGTTTGGTGGAGAACATCAAGCTCCACTCCTGCTTCAGATCTGAGAACATCCTTCTTCTTCTTCCACTGTGAGAGACTCCTCAACACTATGGAGGTCTGAAAGGAGGTGTAGCTGTTTGAGAAGCTCCTCACTGAGAACAGGAGACACACCACACATCAAAACAAAGGAGCTGCTACTGTTCTCAGAACAACGGACTGACCACCCCAGAGTCCAGCACCACAACACCACTGAATTGCGTTTTGACTGGGTGGTCTCTGACTTTTGCACAGCACTGTATATGAACAACCAAAAGAAGAGCGACTGCTAACTGCCTCACGAAGTAGGCAACTGTTCCTCTTTGTGTCCAGTCCGGTAGGGGGACGTGGGGGTAGATTTTGCAGATCATAGCATAAACCCTTGAAGCCCATCAGGAGGAACCGGAGCCCCTGGGAATAACGAGGTCGCTCTCCATGTAAGACCTCTCTCAGAGGGATACTGTTCAAAAATGCAGGGACTGTCCCCATAACACCATCACCATACATCGCAACCCTGGTCCCCCGCGCCGGGCCAACAGGTTGGGCATCTACTAGCTACTACCTACCTAGATCCGTAGACCCCTATGTTCTCCAGGCTTTGGTAGGTGAAGGATCTCCTCCACGCAACCCCTGCTAGACGAGGTCCGCACCACGCATGTGCAGAAGGACTAAACATAAGTAGGAAAAACCGACTAAGCTACAGGCTTAGCACGTCCATCAGATGTAGTACTCCTTCATATTGTCCCTCATGGAATTGTTCAGGTGGAGTTCCGCCCTGTAGGCAGCTTCAAGGCTGTGTCTGTGCTCTTTCTCCTGGATGCTGGCGGTTCTCCGGACCTGCCGGTGCTGGTACAGGAAATGGGCCATCACTGCCACCACGCACAGTGTTATGAAGACGACTGCCGTGACCACGCCTGAAACCGAAGGGGAAATGAAGGTTAGATGTTTGATCATGTAGGAGGGAGCACCTAGCTTCATATCACCCACAGCGAGGAAACCCACACCAGCAGGAGCTCATGATTATACACGCCTCATCAAAAGAATAATGGGACCCAGAAGGAATCAACCAACACGAATGAAACTTGGTGGGTAGGTCTGACAGTGCTTCATGCTTGACCCCACATGGGGATGAAAGCAGGGACGGGTCTTATCTCTGTACCTGACTGACCCAACACCACCATTACAGACATCCAGCGAGCAGTGGTGTCCTCCATGAGCCATCCTGTTAGTGCAGCACCATCGGCAGACGGCTGCACCACGCAGGACTACATGCACACAGACCGTTACCACGACTGTCCTTAACACCACGTCACCGTCACCAAAGACTGCAGTGGTGTCGTACCAGACTGTCATGGAGTGACTCAGAATGGCAGCGGGTCATCTTCAGTGACGAGTCCCGCTTTAGTCTTGGTGGAGACGCCCAACGAATCCGTGTGTGGAGGCACCGTGGTCAGCACCAAGATGAACGGTTTGTTGTCCCACTTCCAGAAGGCCTGGTGTCACTCCACCTCCACCCAACCGCACCATCTGCAGGAACTGTGTGAGGATGTTCAAGCTGCATGGGATGGATTAGGAACCTAACCGTCTGAACACTTATGCGGGGGATGAATTGTGTGCCAGGCCTTCTCATCCAGCGAGGTGGTCCCTCCTCATGGTACTATAATAACGGCTCCACATTAATCCAGACTATGGGTGGATTAGTAATGTAATAGATGGTGATAGCCCCTTATGTTTTTATTATTATTGTTGTTGTTATTATTATTCTTTAGCTCCAACTTTGAGCTGCTAACCTCTAAAAATTAGCGAGCAACAATTCCATAACCCCAAAAAAGCCAATAACATGCACTGGTTGGACAGAAATGATATGAGATGTTAGAAGCTTTATCCAAATCTCAGAAATGAGAAACGTGTTAGCCTTAGTTACCGAGAACGTTATGTTGGCTGAGCAACAAACAATAAAGCACCTGAGACCGTCCCCTCATGATGGCTTCTGGGGCTGCTTTATAACCGTGTTCCCTTATCAGCACACAACACATAATCAATATAAAGTCATTAGACATTTCAGAAACAACCCCCCCACCCTCACCCCCCGCACATCCCAACCCCCAAACAAAAAAACAAAACCGTTAGATAGCTACCACTCATTTCACACTCGGGTGACTCTTACAAATGGCGCAGTAAAAAAGATGGAGGTAATAAAACGCACCTCCGATTACTGCTGAATCTCTTTGGGTGTCATCTTCACGGTGCCCCTTATCTTTACCCGCCTCGTCCCCGTGATCTGCCGAACAGAGAGACAGAAACGGGAGAGGTTGTCACTGGTGCAGCCTTAAAAGACGACCAAGCTTCATCTCCAGAAAGCTGCTGGATGCACGGCATGCCAGAACACACCTAAACGGGATCTGGAGGTGGATAAGTCAGCCAGTGCTCCGCAGTTCGACTCCAGCAAATGTCCTCGTATGCTGACCAGTGAGCTACCACGGTTCAGCAGCGCTGCCTTCAGTGGCGCTATGTGATTGTACTGGACGGACGAAAAGCAGCCCACGAAGCCTCGGGACCCGGCTTGGGCCACTTCCTCGTCTAGTGCATCGTTTCCTGTTAGGAGGAGAAAGAAAAAACGTGATAGGGCACTGGCGTACCAAACGTCATGGGGCAGCAGTATGTAAACGGATTAGGAAGTGGAGCTACCTCGGAGAACAGCTTGGGAACGCCGTACACCTGTACAAGGAGTCGTGAACTGACATATGAACGAGGTATGATGGTGGGTGCCAGGCGGATGGGATATTCCATTCCAAAATTGTGGAGGAATTTAACATCCCTACATTCTACAGTGTCACATGTGCACCGGGAATACATCATAGATAGCATGACCACCCACAGCGGGCAGTAGAGTGGGATACGGGAGCAGAAGACCGACCAGAGTGTCTCCGTTAACACCTCCAACCTGGACACAGTGCCTCAGCTGGGCTAATGAGGTTGCTAACCGGATTCTAAAGAACTGGCAACATGGTCCAATGAGTCACGGTACAAGGCTGATGGTGGGGTTTGTGTGTGGTACAGACCCCATGAGGTCATGGACCCCAGTTGCAAACAAGGAGGCTAGAGAGATGGCGGTTCCATACTGGTGTATGGGGTGTGTTCTCATAGCATGGGTTGGGCCCAGTGCTCCATGCCATTGACCGGTGCCCGCTACGTTTCACTGCTGGGTGACCAGTTGCAGCTCTTCATGGACTTCACGTACCCCCACAATGATGGGACATCCCAGCTGGATAATGCACCGTGCCATCAGACCCAGGTTTTCCAGGATTGGTTTGAGGAGCATTCTGAAGACCTCCTCCGTATGGTGCATGTTCACCTGACATGAGCCCTGGGGTTGACCTCACTCACAAGATAACACCTCACTACCTGTACAGGTGTGGGGTTCCCGAGCCGTCCACCATTCTGTAATCAAGGCACACCGCAAACTGCTAACCCCTGACTTCTTCTCCAACCATTAGTGGTTCTCAGGTCTGTAATGACACAAACTGGGGCTAAAAGAACCACACAAGTGACGCGGGACTACTCAAACGACGGCACGTGCGGCAAAAGACCTCAGCTCTAAAGCTAAAGGTCGCGAAGCCTTGCACAGACGAAGTGTTTGTTTTTTAAAAAAGCCGGTACGTGTTTCAAAGCCCCTCGCTTCAAAGCCACCGCAGTCTCCCAGGAACACAACCTTGTTTTGTCATATGAATTAATATTTAATCTCCTGACGCCTTGACTGAATAAAATATTACCGCCTCGGTGGTAAAGGAGCACAGTGTGCTCAGGAATCGATTTGGCCTTCACTTAGTGCTTTGGGGATAAACGGAAGAAGCAGAGGGACAAACTTCCAGCATTTTATTTCCACGTTATTTTCATGATAAATCCGAATATCTTTATGTTTAAACGGCACTCGGTAGCGTCCCAGGTCTGACACGGGGCCAGAGCCTTCAGGGCCTTACCTGTAACCTTTCCCAGAGTTAGCGACCTCATGGAGTTGAACTCCGTGTCATACGAGAGGGTGTACTTCTTGTTGTCTTGGTCGACCTACCCCAAAAAGAAGAAGAACAACAGAAGAACAGTTTAGGTATTTGTGCTACTCAGTGTGGAACACCTGGTAGACCCACCAACACTGCAGCCCCTCATCCCATCAGACTAACAGCACCCTCATCTCTGAGAGAGAGGAGAACATCCAGCTCCACTCCTGCTTCAGATCTGAGAACCTCCACAGGTGTTCCTGTGCATCCGTCCTCCACTCTGAGAGACTCCTCAACACTATGGAGGTCTGAAAGGAGGTGTAGCTGTTTAAGAAGCTCCTCACTGAGAAAAGGAGACACACCACACATCCAACAAAGAAGCTGCTGGTGTTCTCAGAACAACGGACTGACCACCCCAGAGTCCAAAACCTCAACACCACTGAGTGTGTTTGGGGTTATCTGGACGGGGAGAAGAAGCAGCAACAGCTGAACCAGCTCCAACCAAAAACTGGAGTCCCATTTAAGGTGGTGGTACCTTCAGGCTCCTGCAGATGGCGCTGCACGAGGATGATGGTGCTATAAATCCCTGTGGGGTGTGAGTAACGGGATCCATAGATTGGGAAGAGGTGCTACAGTGCAGGGAATGTCTCGTTCCAGGTGTGGAAAATGGCTCCAGAGCAGATGTTACTGATTGGCTAAAAGGAGTGACTGCATGTGGGCGTGGCCAAAGACCATAGTGTGAGGAAGTAGCTGAATCTGCAGGTGTGTGGAAGCGTACGGTCATACGGGTCTACCAGCAGTGGATACAATCCCAGTCTACAGGGAATTCTCCTCGGAACTGTGCCAGGGAAGGCCTCCACCACATCTGGACCACCTGACCAGTTCTCTGAAGTGAGAGTGTCTGAACATTGATGTGGCTACATCCAGAACCCTGTCCAGTACATGCCCGATCCAGTCCCAGCTGTTATTGGTGCTGGTGGAGGGATTACAGCAGTGGTCCTCAGGCACTCCCGGGCGAGGGTCCATGTCATCGTTCTATAAACACTGTGTATTTTAAGGTAGCACCACTCCAGACTGTGTGGGGGGTCTGTAAGGACCACTGGTCTAAATGATGGTCTATGTAGTTAAACAGTGTAGCAAACCCACCTGCACATACACATCCTTTCCCTCCCGGTGGAGCCGGAGGCGGTGTAGTTCTCCATCTGCCAGGTTGGTGAGCACAGGGCTGAACACACTGGGGCTCTGCTCTTTATGGAGCCGGTACCAGATCTGCAGACTCCCTATAGGACGAGATCAAAGGCATGTTAAATCAAGAGTGTCCAGGTAACCAGGTCTATTCCGTCCAGTCTCAAGTCTAATCCCCAGACATACTGACCCGCACTCCTCTATGTGTCATTCATTCATCCCTCGTTCCTCCCATAGACTCCCATTCATTTACACCCCCATTCAAACCCTACTGTCTCCTTTAGCCTACAGCCACCAAACTGCATGTCCTCACTCAGGACAGATCCCCAAACTCTAATCCACAGACATACTGACCCACACTCCTCTATGTGTCGTTTATTCATCCCTCGCTCCTCCCATAGACTCCCATTCATTTTCAAAATCCCTTTCAAACCCTATGGTCATTTACCCTACATCAACCAAACTGCATGTCCTCACTCAGGACAGATCCCCAAACTCTAATCCACAAACATACTGACCTGCACTCTTCTATGTGTTGCTTACTCATCCCTCGTTCCTCCCATAGACTCCCATTCATTTTCAACCTCCCTTTCAAACCCTATGGTCATTTAACCTACAGCCACCAAACTGCATGTCCTCACTCAGGACAGTCCCCCAAACTCTAATCCACAGACATACTGACCCGCACTCTTCTATGTGTCGTTTACTCATCCCTCGTTCCTCCCATAGGCTCCCATTAATTTTCACCCCATTCAAACCCTACTGTCTCCTTTAACCTACAGCCACCGAACTGCATGTCCTCACTTGGGACAAACCTCCAAACTCTAATCCACACACTCACTGACCCGCACTCTTCTATGTGTTGTTTATTCATCCCTCGTTCCTCCCATAGACTCCCATTAATTTTCAATCCCTCTTTCAAAGCCCACTGTCTCCTTTGACCTACAGCCACCAAACTGCATGTCCTCACTCAGGACAGACCCCCAAACTCTAATCCACCCTCTTCTATTTGTCATTTACTCATCCCTCGTTCCTCCCATAGACCCCCATTCATTTTTAGCGACACCTTAGCAACCGGCTACCAAAACCAAGTTTAAGCTGTGTAATCCCGCTGTACTTTCTACAGGAAGTGTACATTTCTAGTTTAATCAGTATATAGTCCATTAGTTACAATTTTTAATCAATACCATGTTTGTGTTTGTGAGTACGAGAGGATTATTATTCATTACATACAATGTAAATACCTTTAAGCAGCCGGTTAAAGATCTCCAGGTTTCTCTGAATCAGTCTGTTTTTGATTCTTGTCAGCGGCACGACTGCCTGAGGTAATGAGCTGTACGCTACAGATAGGCCGATCGTATTAATGGGACAGTTTCGGTGGGAAACGATCAATTAACGGTGCTACCTGCTGGGCTTCGCGACCTGCTGGTTTACGTTCACCGTTAGCCACAAACGTCCCTTCGGAAAACCTGTTACAATGCTTGATGATGTGGATGATGTAAATCAGTATAATGGGCTTCCGTTATCATGTTAACACATCCAAAGGCGTTTTCCACGAACCCTGCGGGCGGCCTGGGACAGGATTGCGTAAGGTGAGATGAGGCAAAGCGATTCCACGTATATACAGCCTATTCGAGGGAGACCTCGCAGGCTCGAGCTCTCTGCCTGCCGCTGAACGTGTCAATGCGCACTTGGGTGTCCCTCCCACGCGCGTACGCAGCGTAGGAGCCGAGAGACAAAAGGGGCTTTGTATTATCGAGTGGAGCGGGGTCAATTTTAAAATTCCCTCTTAGCCTTAAAAAGGTGCGCTGCCATGCGTTTGAGAGACCGCCTGACAGCGCTTGTGTGCCGAGGATTACGAGGGGATAGCGTTCGCCTGCATGATCCTTCAATATTTACGAAGGCGTGAATCAGTCAAGTGATTGGATTTAGCACAAAGGAGCTGTGACTTCGGGGGGACTGGAGCCGTGTCCATCACCACTGTGTTTGCATAAACGTGTTTATGTGAGGCTTTATGCTGTTTGTGAGGCGAGAAAGACCGTCATTCAATCTGCTTCTGAGCTGCTTATCCTTCCCGGTTGGCAGGGGAGTGGGGTAGGATTGGGGGGTGCTGGAGCCTTTCCCAGCTCTCATTTAGAGGAAGCAGGAAACACCCAGGACAGTCCGCCTGTCCATCACAAGACTTGAGAAGCTACAAACCGCTATTGATTTCCTTTTGGCTGCGGAGATCAGAAATGTAAGGTTCATTTGTGAGTCAACGGAAACCTTCATAAAAGTCCAAAAACTGGGAACTGAGAGTAGAAATTCGGAATGCCAGAGATCTCTCAGGGAAGTGATGGCATTGCTGTGCTTGGTAAGTGCTCTTAGGTAAACAGGAATAAGTAGACAAAGCCAATGTATCGATCTTCCATGTTGGTGCAGAATAAGATGGTGCCCGAAAGTTTTTCTACCTGCGGCTTCTTGGGTTGACCTGCACTGCGGTTATGAGGCTACCTGGAATGGGTGCTGGACTGACGGTGTATTGCGGCTATGGCGTTGTCTGGAATGGGTGCTGGACTGATGGTGTATTACGGCTATGGCGTTGTCTGGAATGGGTGCTGGACTGACGGTGTATTGCAGCTATGGCGTTGTCTGGAATGGTTGCTGGACTGACGGTGTATTACGGCTATGGCGTTGTCTGGAATGGGTGCTGGACTGATGGTGTATTGTGGCTATGGCGTTGTCTGGAATGGGTGCTGGACTGATGGTGTATTGCGGCTAAGGCATTGACTGGAATGGGTGCCTGACTGCCGGTGTATTGCGGCTATGGCATTGTCTGGAATGGTTGCTGGACTGACGGTGTATTGCGGCTATGGCATTGTCTGGAATGGTTGCTGGACTGACGGTGTATTGCGGCTAGGGCATTGTCTGGAATGGGTGCTGGACTGACGGTGTATTGCGGCTATGGCGTTGTCTGGAATGGGTGCCTGACTGCCGGTGTATTGCGGCTATGGCGTTGTCTGGAATGGGTGCCTGACTGCCGGTGTATTGCGGCTATGGCGTTGTCTGGAATGGTTGCTGGACTGATGGTGTATTGCGGCTATGGCATTGTCTGGAATGGTTGCTGGACTGCCGGTGTATTACGGCTATGAGGCTGTCTGGAATGGGTGCTTATTATTATTATTATTATTATTATTGTTATTATTAAATGATTAATTAAAACATCACTTCAGTGTTTAGTAAGAACAACCACATCACACCATTACTTAATGATCAACTGCAACATTACTTGAGTATTGAGTTATTGATATTATTGATTTATTACTTGAGGGGCATTAATAGCAACATTAGCGTTTTCAACTCCAGCCATAGCTGAAGCAGAAACCAAACAGGTCTCAGCTGTTGGGCAACATCTGGGGTACGTGGGAAACATCTGTGCATCTGTATCTGATTATTACCTTCAAATCCAAACAGACACCTGAATACCTGAACACCTGAACACCAGCTGAGTTTTACACAGCGTCACGTCTGCAGACAATCAGCGAGGTACTGTAAACGCAACTGAGACATCAAGAGCAGGAGAGTGTCAAGGCCAGCAGCCTCAGGCAAACTCTGTCAGGGGAAGACCTTCATAGGCACTACAGCGGTGTCCGTCAGTGTGCATTTGTATGATCCCAAAACCCCTGAACGCTGTTAGTAATTTTATTTATAATTATATCTTTAAAATAAAAGCTTTTACTGAGAATCGATCACAGGGACGATCTCGCTGGGCTGTTCACTCAAACCCAAGGGTTAGATTTCTGTCATACATAGTCATGTGACCTAATCATAAACCAAAAAGCATCCTAATTCAGAATCACTGAGCTATGCGTAATTCATGAGCAGTCAGATCCCAGACTACAGCAGTAAGGTACGTACAACCAGGAGGTACGGAGCTAGCCGTGCTGGAAGTGCTTGTGAAACTAATTATAGCCCAGTCACTGTAAGCATCTGGAAAATTACGGCGCGTGGACAGGTGCCTGTGACGGCCGACAAGGTGTAGTGATGTTAGCATTTGTTGGCAAGGACTGACTAGCAAACAAATTATACAGGAAGTTCATTTACACACACGGTGTGCCAGGCAGCATCGCCGACATCCCACAACAGCAGAGCTGCTCCACAGATTCCTGGATCTCTGGAATGCTTCTAAATTAGGAACTGCACTCTCCGACAGGACGCAGAAAAGCTAGTTCAGGGTTCCGGTTGTTCCAGCAAAAGCCTTAATAAGCTCCAGGTAGTCCGGAACGCTGCAGCTGAACGAGAACCTGGCCAAATAAGCCCAGCCTGATCCATCTTACACTGGATCCGTTTAAATTCCACATCCGGTATAAAAACCTTCTTCGGACTTATACAGCTCTAAACAGCCTCGTTCCTCAAAACTTCACGTAACTAATCTCGCACTATGAACCCACACGTGAACTCAGACCACAAGGCGCTGCTCACTATTAGTACCTAGAATTTATTAGAAGTTAACACAGGGGGCGGAGCCTTTTCATACCACGCCCCCAAGCTTTGGAATAACTTTTCAGTTAGTGTTGGGTTCAGTTACTATAACAGTAACTGTTCAGTTACTCTTTAAGTCCAACCTTCCTGTTCAGTCGAGTCTTTGGTAATTAGCTTCCTGCTAACACCGTACAGAGCTACTAATGCGTAGCTGAGCTACAGCCCAAACCCTGTGGTCTAAAGAGGAGCTACAGCCCAAACCCTGTGGTCTAAAGAGGAGCTACAGCCCAAACCCTGTGGTCTAAAGAGGACCTACAGCCCACACCCTGTGGTCTAACGAGGACCTACAGCCCACACCCTGTGGTCTAACGAGGAGCTACCGCCCAAACCCTGTGGTCTAAAGAGGAGCTACAGCCCAAACCCTGTGGCCTAAAGAGGAGCTACAGCCCAAACCCTGTGGCCTAAAGAGGAGCTACAGCCCAAACCCTGTGGTCTAAAGAGAGGCTACAGTCAAACCCTGTGGCCTAAAGAGGAGCTACAGCCCAAACCCTGTGGTCTAATGAGGAGCTACAATCAAACCCTGTGGTCTAAAGGGGACCTACAGCCCAAACCCTGTGGTCTAAAGGGGACCTACAGCCCAAACCCTGTGGTCTAACGAGGAGCTACAGCCCAAACCCTGTGGTCTAATGAGGAGCTACAGTCCAAACCCTGTGGTCCATTGAGGAGCTACAGCCCAAACCCTGTGGTCTAAAGAGGAGCTACAGCCCAAACCCTGTGGTCTAATGAGGAGCTACAGCCCAAACCCTGTGGCCTAAAGAGGAGCTACAGCCCAAACCCTGTGGTCTAAAGAGGAGCTACAGCCCAAACCCTGTGGTCTAAAGAGGAGCTACAGCCCGAACCCTGTGGTCTAATGGGGAGCTACAGCCCAAACCATGTGGCCTAAAGAGGGGCTACAGTCAAACCCTGTGGCCTAAAGAGGAGCTACAGCCCAAACCCTGTGGTCTAATGAGGAGCTACAATCAAACCCTGTGGTCTAAAGGGGAGCTACAGTCAAACCCTGTGGTCTAAAGAGGAGCTACAGTCAAACCCTGTGGTCTAAAGAGGAGCTACAGTCCAAACCCTGTGGCCTAAAGAGGAGCTACAGCCCAAACCCTGTGGTCTAAAGGGGAGCTACAGTCCAAACCCTGTGGTCTAAAGGGGAGCTACAGCCCAAACCCTGTGGCCTAAAGAGGAGCTACAGCCCAAACCCTGTGGCCTAAAGAGGAGCTACAGCCCAAACCATGTGGCCTAAAGAGGAGCTACAGCCCAAACCCTGTGGCCTAACGAGGAGCTACAGCCCAAACCCTGTGGCCTAAAGAGGAGCTACAGCCCAAACCCTGTGGCCTAAAGAGGAGCTACAGCCCAAACCATGTGGCCTAAAGAGGAGCTACAGCCCAAACCCTGTGGCCTAACGAGGAGCTACAGCCCAAACCCTGTGGTCTAATGAGGAGCTACAGTCCAAACCCTGTGGTCTAAAGAGGAGCTACAGTCCAAACCCTGTGGCCTAAAGAGGAGCTACAGCCCAAACCCTGTGGTCTAATGAGGAGCTACAGCCCAAACCCTGTGGTCTAAAGAGGAGCTACAGTCCAAACCCTGTGGTCTAAAGAGGAGCTACAGTCCAAACCATGTGGCCTAAAGAGGAGCTACAGCCCAAACCCTGTGGCCTAACGAGGAGCTACAGCCCAAACCCTGTGGCCTAAAGAGGAGCTAGCGCCCAAACCCCGTGTTCTAAAGAGGAGCTACAGCCCAAACCCTGTGGTCTAATGAGGAGCTACAGTCCAAACCCTGTGGTCTAAAGAGGAGCTACAGACCAAACCCTGTGGCCTAAAGAGGAGCTACAGCCCGAACCCTGTGGTCTAATGAGGAGCTACAGCCCAAACCCTGTGGTCTAAAGGGGAGCTACAGCCCAAACCATGTGGCCTAAAGAGGGGCTACAGTCCAAACCCTGTGGTCTAATGAGGAGCTACCGCCCAAACCCTGTGGTCTAAAGAGGAGCTACCGCCCAAACCCTGTGGCCTAAAGAGGAGCTACAGCCCGAACCCTGTGGTCTAATGAGGAGCTACAGCCCAAACCCTGTGGTCTAAAGGGGAGCTACAGCCCAAACCATGTGGCCTAAAGAGGGGCTACAGTCCAAACCCTGTGGTCTAATGAGGAGCTACAGCCCGAACCCTGTGGTCTAAAGAGGAGCTACAGCCCGAACCCTGTGGTCTAATGAGAATAGGTTCCCCTTCTGAGTCCTGGTTCCTCTCGAGGGTACCCTTGCTCTGAGATCATACCCGGATTCCCTGTAAAGCCACTGGCCAGGAGCCGACACTGACTCCCAGACTCTTTGGAACCTATTCCCCATCACTAAGTCCTCATGACGTCAGGAATACAGAGCAGGGAAGGGAGCATACACGTGTATGGAGTCATTTCGCAGTTTGGGAGATTTTGTTTTGAAGGCCGCAGGTTTTAAGACGAGCCGAAAGCGAGCGATTCAAAAACATCAACACAACACATCTGCCGGGATCAATGCGGCTGCTGCACTCAGTAATTCGACCGCCGGACCCTCAGCTAAGTAAATGTAATTAAGTGGGTTTATTGATCTTCCTAATTGCGCCGGGGGCTTTCAGACTTCTCCAGACAGATGACAGACAATTCCTATAAAACGCTTTTGATGACTTCTTTTAATAAATCATGAGATCAATGCTCAGAAGCAGTGTCCTGGTTCGGGGACATGAAGCCTCCGGAATATTCCTTCTGCATTTTTGTTGCTGTCTTCAACTTAAAAGGCCAGAAGTTGGAACGGAGTTTAGAACTGAGAACCGAGGAGTTTAGAAGCAGAATAACTCAAAGAGCCTTCGTAGAAGGTCAGTACATACGGAGACGTCTGGCGTGTTGGGCTAGCAAACACGGCGGCCCGACGCCATACTGAGAGACAGACTTCTGTATGTGTAGCTCAATAAATATTGATCATATCAGTCTAAATTTATCACCAGTTATTGATCCTGGTCACCTTCATCTTCCTTCACAACACACCTGCACTCCCACACCTCCTTCTGGGTGTCATAAAGCCTCGTTCTCTGTGGTTTAGCACTGATAACCCGTATTTAGTCATGGCTCCTGAAGACTCCACCCTGAACACTAGGAAAACTAAAAAAACTAAACACTACTGAGGGACAGGGAAACAGACACAACCAACAGGACATGGAGACAAAACACCAAGCAAGAACAAAGCGCACAATCAGAGTATAAAACAACAAGGGCTAACGAGAAACACCTGGGAAGGGGCAGAGCTAGGAAAAAGGGAACATGTGAGGAGCCTGACAAGGAGGCGGAGACGGGAGGAGCAAAACACCAAAACAAGACAGAAGCACATGGAACAGGACAACAAAGGGCACATGACAAGACAGAAACAGAAAACCGAAAAACCAGGGACAAGACAGGACATGACCAAGCTAACCAGCGACTGTTCTGAAAAAGCCTTTTTATCTGAAATATTTCAGATATTTACTGCAGATTCTGCTGGTATTTGCATGTGTATTGCTTTTTGTTCCCGTTTACAGTCACCGCTCCGGCTTTGTTTGGTTCTCCAGATCTCTGCTAGCACGTTGCAACCCACAATCACCAAACATAAACGGTAATTGAAGGCTATGCTATCTTACAGATAGTCATTCGGTGCCCATCATCCCTCTTTTCATCCCGTCTCCCTGCTGACTGCAGGCGTTTTCACACGCCGCTCTGTCTCTTGG
Source organism: Prochilodus magdalenae (assembly GCA_024036415.1). NCBI lineage: Eukaryota > Metazoa > Chordata > Actinopteri > Characiformes > Prochilodontidae > Prochilodus > Prochilodus magdalenae. The sequence goes on along the minus strand of JAMWET010006346.1, from coordinate 98,033 downwards.
GGGAATTCACGGCTAGATCCACCGCGCGTCGGGTAATGATTCAGACCGCAGGCCTGCTGGTTTTGTGTCAGCTCTTTTATCTATGCTTTTCATGTCCTGAAGCCCAATGTGGCGTTTGTTGTGCGGAAAAGTAGTCCAGGAAAACAGACCACAACCCGGGCCATGGGTAGAGTGAGCCGTCTCCCAGCTCCTTGCACACTGTAAACATACGCTATATTGTGAAACGTATTCACTAACCAATACGTATAAATGAATTCAGGTGTTCCGGTCCCTTCCATGGCCACAGGTGTATAAAACCGAGCACCTAGACACACAGACTGCTCCTACAGACGTTAGTGAGAGAATGGGTCGCTCTCAGGAGCTCAGCGAACTCCAGTGTGGTACTGTGATAGGATCCACCTGTGCTACAAGTCCAGTGGTGAAATTCCCTCCTACTAAATATTCCACAGTCCACTGTCAGTGGGATTAGAACACAGTGGGAGTGATCGGGAACGACAGCAGCTCAGCCATGAAGTGTTAGACCATGTACAATGACAGAGCGGGGTCAGCGGATGCTGAGGGTCATAGGTCACAGAGGTCACCAACTTTCTACAGAGTCCATCACAACAGACCTCCAAACTTCATGTGTCCTTCAGATCAGCTCAGGAACAGTGTGTAGAGCTTCATGGAATGGGTTTCCATGGCGAGCAGCTGCATCCCAGCCTTACATCACCAAGCGCAGTGCAGAGCGTGGAACGCAGTGGTGTAAAGCTCCGCCCCGGACTCTAGAGCAGTGGAGGCGTGTTCTCTGGAGTGACCAGCTACACTTCTCCATCTGGACAAGTCTGGGTTTGGTGGTACCAGGTGAACGGTACCGGTCTGACTGCACTGTGCCGAGTGTAAAGTTTGGTGGAGGGGGGATTATGGTGTGGGGGTGGTGTTCAGAGGTTGGGCTCCGCCCCTTAGTTCCAGTAAACGGAACACCTAATGCTTCAGCAGACCAAGAGACTCTGGACCATTCCATGCTCCCAACTTTGTGGGGACAGTTTGGGGACGGCCCCCTCCTGTTCCAACATGACCGCACACCAGTGCACAGAGCAAGCTCCATAAAGACATGGGTGAGCGAGTCTGGTGTGGAGGAACTGGAACGGCCTGCACAGAGTCCTGACCTCCACCCGATAGAACACCTTTGGGATGGATTAGAGTGGAGACTGAGAGCCAGGCCTTCTCGTCCAACATCAGGGTCTGACCTCATAAATGTGCTTCTGGAGGAATGGTCAGGAATTCCCATAAGCACATTCCTAACCCTGTGAAGAGCCTTCCCAGAAGAGTTGTAGCTGTTGTAGCTGTAAAGGGTGGGCCGACATCATATTAAACCCTATGGATTAAGAATGGGACGTCACTCAAGTTCATACGTGTGTGAAGGCAGATGAGCGAATACTTTGCATTGTAGTGTAGCTCAGAACTGTATTCATGTAACTGATGTGTCTTAAACTCTTTCGGCGTCGCACGATTAGGCGTCGGCAGGGAAGGGCGAAGCGTGGATTGGGGTAGATTTATATTTATCTGCTGGGTGAAGAATAGAAGCAAGACTAAAGTGCTTTTCTCAACAAAGCAAATGAGCGCTCTTCAGGCGAAATGGAAAGCGCAGGCTTCCGTGGGGCACTTGAACGCAACATAAATCACATTTGATGGGTTTAACTGTGCAGCGACGCTCATTTACTGAGAAACTGTTTTTAACTGTGTGGCTGTTCAAGCTGACATTTTGAATGCTTAATGATTATAGTGGAGTCTCCAGCATACGCCACTGGCCCGGTGCCTTCGATCTAATTAGTGAAAGACACTATCAATAAGAGAGTTATGAATATTTGATTGGTTAATCGTTTTAAACTTACGGTGCAATTTTTGGGCTGCATATGTTATGCTATAATCCCATATGTCTGGTGCTGCATATTCCACAAAAACCAATCCTTATAAATCACCGGACTAAAAAACAAGGGAGCTTGTGAGCAGGGTGTGTGTGACGGGATCCATCGATTGGGAAAAGGTGGTACAGTGTAGGGAATGTCTCATTCCATGTGTGGAAAATGGCTCCAGAGCAGATGTTAATGATTGGCTAAAAGGAGGGACTGCATGTGGGCGTGGCCAAAGACCATAGTGTGAAGGAAGTAGCTGAATCTGCAGGTGTGTGGAAGCGTACGGTCATACGGGTCTACCAGCAGTGGATACAATCCCAGTCTACAGGGAATTCTCCTCGGAACTGTGCCAGGGACGGCATCCACCACATCTGGACCACCTGACCAGTTCTTTGATGTGAGAGTGTCTGATTGATGTGGCTACATCCAGAACCTCGTCCAGTCCATGCCCGATCCAGTCCCAGCTGGTACTGGTACGTTTCTGTCAGTCTGGTGAGCTCATTATCATGCATACAGTAGATATATCCTTACCGTTGCGGGCCAAGATGACAGCCACGTACTGCTGGGTGTAGGTGTTGACCGTGAGCAGCATGGCCGGGCTCTGCGTGGTAAGGAAACTGAGGGCCATGTTGTCCCTGGACTTGCTGTATGCGGAGGATGCGGAGGAAACCTGAGCCGTCTTGTTCTGCATGAAGGAGAACGGCTCTTGGAAGGTGTAGGTCACCGACGAACCCTTCTCGAAGGACACGGATACCTCTGGGGGGGTTAAACAGAAAACAGACATGCTGTTGTTTACTGTTCAGTAACCACAAATGTTGGGCTGAATATGAGAAGACCAGTCCGGGAGAGCAACACGGCTGGGGAACTTTTATAACAGCTTCCTCAACATCATAAAAACACAGATCAACTGCACAGCAGAGACACAGTGAGTCGCCAGTTTATTAGACTAGCCTACCTTATAGCTGGAGTCACTGGCCATTTTATCAGAAACACCTACCATTTAGGAGCAAGTCATTGGTTTATACAGTATTTACTAACCGTAGGCTAAATGTAGCATGAGGATGATGGGGCTACTATAAACCCCTGTAGGTGTGAGTGACGGGATCCATAGATTGGGAAGAGGTGGTACAGTGCAGGGAATGTCTCGTTCCATGTGTGGTAAACGCTCCAGAGCAGATGTTAATGATTGGCTAAAAGGAGGGACTGCATGTGGGCGTGGCCAAAGACCATAGTGTGAAGGAAGTAGCTGAATCTGCAGGTGTATGGAAGCGTACGGTCATACGGGTCTACCAGCAGTGGATACAATCCCAGCCTACAGGGAATTCTCCTCGGAACTGTGCCAGGGAAGGCATCCACCAAATCTGGACCACCTGACCAGTTCTTTGATGTAAGAACATTGATGTGGCTACATCCAGAACCCTGTCCAGTACATGCCCGATCCAGACCCAGCTGTTACTGGTGTTTCAGTCCGGTGTTATGATGTAACTCGTTCGGCACTGAGTAAACACTTAGGGGTTCTACAGCCTGAACAGACTGGACCCGGTACACGCCGTGCCCGAGGAACATGTCTGGTTCTTTTTATAACCCTCCTAGACAGACTGTCTGCGTGATTACAGAGGAAAGCCAGATTAGTGATAGACTCACAGAAAGAGTGCCCAACAAAAGCAGAGCCTGGCTTCCTCAACTCATCCTCGCTGGCTTTGATCACCACTCTGAAAGCTCTATCTGCATGCTGATGTCCGCGGCGCCACACGGGGTCAGCGAGGAAGTGTGAGAAAGGCTGGAGTTTTGAACCTGGCCGGTTCGCCATTACATAACGTATCACCAGCTTTAGCTCCCTGAAACTCGTTAAACCGGGCCCCCTGGAGTGGGGGGCGGCCCTGCATGCTCGTTATGGATTTGCTTCATCAAAGAAACAATAAAAGGCGACTCGAGTGTGAAGAAGTCAGAGACCACCCTCCAATGGGTTCATTAGCAATCAAAGCGGCCATTAAGCACAGGGAGTTCAGCGCTCGGTGTTGGGTGATTGAGTGTTCAGTGTGTCCACTCTGTACCTTCATTCCAGCTTCCATTCCTCTCAGGAGACTCCCTTTCAGCTCCTCAGAGAGACACACCTCCACACCTCAGTCTGAGAAGCTGGTGTAGCATCTCCTGCTCCTTCTCTCCATCCAAATAACCCCAAACACACTCAGTGGACTCTGGGGTGGTCAGTCCGTTGTTCTGAGAGCAGCAGCAGCCTCTTTGTTGGATGTGTGGTGTGTCTCCTTTTCTCAGTGAGGAGCTTCTTGAACATCTACACCTCCTTTCAGACCTCCATAGTGTCGAAGAGTCTCTCACAGTGAAAGAAGGATGGACAGGAACACCTGTGGAGGTTCTCAGATCTGAAGCAGGAGTGGAGCTTGATGTTGTCCTCTCTCTCAGAGATGATGGTGCTGTTTATCCGATGAGGACCGTGTTGGTGGTCTACCAGGTCTTCCAGGTGGTTGTTAAGGGTCCCATTTTCTCTGGAGCTTTTTTTCAGTTTTCTGGAAACTGTTTACCTGATTATCCTGAATCTAATCCCCTGAAAAGTGTCCCGTATGTAATGGCCATTTTAATTGGTAACTAAATAAAAGAGGGGTAGAGGGGTGGTCTTTGACCCAAGACGGTACTTAATGCACCAAAATATTCACATTTAAAATTTAGGAATGTTGCCTTTTGGTAGACTGAGTTCTTTATGTCTTAGTGAATATTAAAATACCACTGAGAATCGAACTGTTAATGGTGTAGTAATAAATCTGTATCTACAAACGATACTGTACACTGGTTGTTATATTTTTTTACTGATCTGGAAAAAGAAAGGGGGGTTTCGGGGATGAGGTCATCCGTTTCTATCATCCTGCATTTAAGGGAGCCCCTGACAGCCCACCATTTCTGTTGGTCTACTTTAAATATTAACATTCTGTTTTCCACCTCCTTTTATAATCAGCCAGGACTTTGTTCGAAGGCCACTCCATCCTCATGAGCAGAGAGGAAAGGAACCAATCACTGCTGATGTGCATCAAGGTTAAGTTGAGTCAATCCTGCTTTACTGTGTGGCAGTGCTGCCTTGATAGTTGTAAAAGGAAATCAGATTTGTTTTTGCATTTCAGACGTGTGCATGAGGACTCTGGGTTCATATTCAAAACACAGAGACAGCCAACAAAGTTTAAATGGGCTGTCAATCAGTATCAGTCAGGGACAGAGGACTGTATGAGTCAGTGATGGGGGACTGTGAGTCTGTATGAGTCAGTGATGGGGACTGTGAGTCTGTATGAGTCAGTGATGGGGGACTGTGAGTCTGTATGAGTCAGTGATAGGGGACTGTGAGTCTGTATGAGTCAGTGATAGGGGACTGTGAGTCTGTATGAGTCAGTGATGGGGACTGTGAGTCTGTATGAGTCAGTGATGGGGACTGTGAGTCTGTATGAGTCAGTGATAGGGGACTGTGAGTCTGTATGAGTCAGTGATAGGGGACTGTGAGTCTGTATGAGTCAGTGATGGGGACTGTGAGTCTGTATGAGTCAGTGATGGGGACTGTGAGTCTGTATGAGTCGGTGATGGGGACTGTGAGTCTGTATGAGTCAGTGATGGGGACTGTGAGTCTGTATGAGTCAGTGAGTCTGATGAGGTGATGGGGACTGTGAGTCTGTATGAGTCGGTGATGGGGGACTGTGTGTATGAGTCGATGGGGGGGACTGTGGAGTCTGTATGAGTCGGTGATGTGAGTCTGTATGTGGGGACTGTGAGTCTGTATGAGTGATGGGGGACTGTGAGTCTGTATGAGTCAGTGATGGGGACTGTGAGTCTGTATGATGGGGACAGTGTATGAGTCGGGATAGGGGACTGTGAGTCTGTATGAGTCAGTGATGGGGACTGTGAGTCTGTATGAGTCAGTGATGGGGTGACTGTCAGCGATGGGGACTGTGAGGTCTGTATGAGTCAGTGATAGGGGACTGTGAGTCTGTATGAGTCAGTGATAGGTGAGTCTGTATGAGTCAGTGATGGGGACTGTGAGTCTGTATGAGTCAGGATGTATGAGTCGTATGAGTCAGGGGGGACTGTGAGTCTGTACGAGTCAGTGATGGGGGACTGTCTACGAGTCAGTGATGGAGTACTGTATCTGAGAGTCAGTGATAGGGGACTGTGAGTCTGTATGAGTCAGTGATAGGGGACTGTGAGTCTGTATGAGTCAGTGATGGGGACTGTGAGTCTGTATGAGTCAGTGATGGGGGACTGTGAGTCTGTGAGTCGTGATAGAGGACTGTATGAGTCAGTGATAGGGGACTGTGAGTCTGTATGAGTCAGTGATGGGGACTGTGAGTCTGTATGAGTCAGTGATGGGGATTGTGAGTCTGTATGAGTCAGTGATGGGGGACTGTGAGTCTGTATGAGTCAGTGATAGGGGACTGTGAGTCTGTATGAGTCAGTGATGGGGACTGTGAGTCTGTATGAGTCAGTGATGGGGACTGTGAGTCTGTATGAGTCAGTGATGGGGACTGTGAGTCTGTATGAGTCAGTGATAGGGGGACTGTGAGTCTGTATGAGTCAGTGATAGGGGACTGTGAGTCTGTATGAGTCAGTGATGGGGACTGTGAGTCTGTATGAGTCAGTGATGGGGGACTGTGAGTCTGTATGAGTCAGTGATGGGGACTGTGAGTCTGTATGAGTCAGTGATAGGGGACTGTGAGTCTGTATGAGTCAGTGATAGGGGACTGTGAGTCTGTATGAGTCAGTGATGGGGGACTGTGAGTCTGTATGAGTCAGTGATAGGGGGACTGTGAGTCTGTATGAGTCAGTGATGGGGACTGTGAGTCTGTATGAGTCAGTGATAGAGGACTGTGAGTCTGTACGAGTCAGTGATCGAGGACTGTCAGTCTACACAAGACAGTGATAGAGCACAATAGCTCAATAGGCTGCTCAGCCTGGAGGAAAGGGCGGAGCCATGTTAGCCTTGTGATTGGTTAGAACATGCTTATGGAAGTGTTACCCACTATAAGGAGCGCCCAGCTTACACTGAGGATTATGGTAAATCCATACAGATGTGTATTACACCTGGGGAAGGTGTTCTTAAGACATACTCTCTGTATGTATATTTCTGGGGCAAAAAGAACAAAATATCTTTATTAGAAAGAGAACCCAGATTTAGGTTCCCTGGAGCTGGAGCGCTACAACTGACATCAAAGCAACACCTTAAGTAAAACAGGAAACAAAGAGCTGGGCCGTCAGATCACAACAGTGTTTAATTTTCATTATCACAATTTTAATTACACAAATTCTATAAGTAAATACCTGATAAGGCTACGTTGCGCTGTGGTTTCATCACGCCTGAAAGGTGAGACTGCAGGCGAGTGTTCATCAACAGTCTATGTTAATTACCGTAATTCAGTGTTTACAACCGTGTGGGGAAAAAAGCCTCTGAATATTTAATCAGATTATTCTTGTGATGTTCATTATGGAGAAACCACACAGAACCGATGCTAAATGCTAGCTGATTAGCCGTGCATGTGTCTGCTTCATGCTAACAAGCCTCAGCAAAACTCTTCACGTTCTCATTTTCGTATGTCTGCTTTGGCCTGTAATCTGTTTTACTGTGTGTTGGGACACAGTGGCCTCGCAAACAAGGACATTCCCCAAACCCAAATCCGGAGTGGCAGATTAATAATCCAGCAAGTGGAATTACTAATAATAGAGAAAAAGAAGTGCAGAAAGCAAACATACGACGGAGCTACAGAACCAACATGGTGGACTACGTGGAGAACTCCAGCGTTCCAGGCTGGGAAGGGGATGTCGCCACTTCATTCCCTTTCCAAGGATCCCAACTGTCAGCGGTACATGGTGGATGTTCATCTTTAATCCAGGCTGGAGTTCTTCCTGTTCACCAGTTTCTTAATCCGATGTTCCGGTCCACCTTAAATACTGCAGCTTGTACAGGCAGCAGAATGTCCTGCAGCTCCATTTAAGGTGGAACAGAGAATTCCCTGAACAAGCTGGAGAACAGGAACTCCAGCTCCACATCTTTAACAGGATCCCGGAACACCTTTAATCCTGCAGTCTGCACATTCCACTCCGGACAGATTCCCAAACCTCTCTGGACAATATGGAGCAGCTCCGCTCAGCGTCTGACCCTGAGGAGACTGAAGAGAGGAGCAGCTCCACCTTTATTAGCACCACCACCCCAACAGCAGCCTGTAAGTAGCAGCCATGCTGTGTGATTGTATCCGTGTGTGCCGGTTGGAGCAGATCATCTTAAACTGAGAGCTCCATAGTGAGGATCAACTTTAATCTACTGTGTGTTGGTGTCCAGATGGAGCCAGTAGCTAGTACAGAGAACGTTAGCTACTAGCATTAGCACCAAGTAACTAGCATAGCTAACTAAATAATATGAGGGCGGAGCTTAGTTACACAGAGGCTCATTTTATTTAGCCTATTTCCACACGGTGCTTCTGTGTGATCATTATGGGCGGGGTCTCACTATAAACCAGCCAATCAGAGCAGAGCTCATCGAATTATTCATGAGGACCTCACCAAAAAAGCAGAACCAGCTCGTCTCATTCTAGAACCAGATCATAGGGAGCTAAGGGGGTGTACAGCCGCATCACTGACCAAGTCAGATGTGTTCTCTGTAGAACTAATACTGAGTAAAGACATTCCATGGTGCATTTAAGGAAAATGTTGGAAATCCGAGAGTAGCCGTACCTTCCTTGCAGGACGGCCCCCCGTAGGCGGAGTGAGTGCAGTCACACACGTAGCCGCTGCTCTTCTCGATGCATTTGCCTCGGTTGTGGCAGAAGCCGGCGGAGCTGCTGCAGTGACCCGGGCAGCCCGAGCTCACCCCCGGGGTCATCTTGGCCCTCTCGTCAAGGTCAAAGTTGACGCCGTTCACATTGAGCGCGCGGATGCAGCCGAGGAAACCCCTCTGTCTGGAAGCTGTTCCACCTTAAGAAAGGAAGAGCTATGTCAGCTGGCGGTCAGTCAAAGAGCCTGCCGTCTTCATGGTCATGGTCTACCACACCTGGCCAGCTCATCAGGTACCTGTCAAACCCGTCACGAGCGCCAGGAGTGCCAGAGCAGAGTCATGTCAGAATGAAAGCGCATGGCGTTCCCCGCATTGTCTCCAGCTGTTGGGTTTAAAGGAACAATATGTGATATACTGGCTGCACTGAAATAGAGATCATGGCTCATTGGAGATTAGGGAAACATGCTGAGCTGAGTATCTTCCCCTCCAACATGTCCATCCTGCAGCTGTTGTGTTTTGCCCTGTGATCCCACCCACTGCCTATTCCCATTAGCATTTCAACACCTCTGGTTGCCAGATATAAAACAAACTGCCACAAAGCCACGGAAACAAGCAAATAAACTTAATTAATATTCATGTAGGTCAAGTGTTCTCAACCTGGCAACCCATGTGAGCTTTATTATGAGTAGGAGGGGGCGGGGACAAAGAACTCTCTCCCATACTGTGAATTGAAACGCTTGCCGTCAGTGTTACATATTGTTCCTTTAAAGGTTCCACGCGTTCGGGTCAGTAGAAAACGCTGGCTGGTAAATGCATTTCATTCCGACCCAAAACACATTTCGCTCTCCAGATCCGGCAGATCTAAGCTCAGACTAAAGTTTTAGGCCTGAGTAAAGGTCTGCTGGTGACTAGTGTGCATTACCAACTACAGTTTCGTGTTGAGTGCTTCATAACTTCATTATTCTAATGGCTTTACAATATTTTAATATTTAATAATATTAAATATAATTTATAATATTTTAATGATCAAATTAATAATCAAATCTTATGGAATACTCATTGCAGCCTGAACTATAATTCTAATATCTCATTCTAATTCACCTAAAACTCTATAATAACTTTTTATTAAATATTAAATTATTTTTTATAATAACTCTATATATAACTTTTTCCCTTATTAGTGTATAAGAGAGTATATATGACAAAGAACTAATCATTTACAGCCAGTTAGTCTGAGACTTCCCGTCATTTCATTCCACTAACAGTCACAACAGCCATTCCAGTACACGCTATCCACATTCCAGGAGACACTTCCGAGGAATGCAGATATAAGACTGGAATGAACGACACTTAATGGGAAAAAAAAATCAGAATTTAACAAAGTTGTTTGGAAAACCGCACGTCAAATCAAAAAGCTATATACAATATATATACATTACTAATAGGAGGAAACATTCCAGAGCTGGAAAACTGTGGGGCTAGTTAGCGGACACAAATCTCGTGACCAGGAAGAAGAAGTTGTTTACAACAACCACCTGGAAGACCTGGTAGATCCACCTAAACTGCCCCCCCATCCCCCAATTAGATAAACAGCTCTTCCATCTCTGAGAGAGAGGAGAACATCAAGCTTCAGATCTGAGAACCTCCACAGGTGTTCCTGTCCATCCTTCTTCCACTGTGAGAGACTCCTCAACACTATGGAGGTCTGAAAGGAGGTGTAGCTGTTCAAGAAGCTCCTCACTGACAAAAGGAGACCCACCACACATCCAACAAAGAAGCTGATGGTGTTCTCAGAACAACGGACTGACCACCCCAGAGTCCAGAACCTCAACACCACTGAGTGTGTTAGGGAACTCCAGTGTGGTACCGTGATGGGATGCTCCACCTGTGCTACAAGTCCAGTGGTGAAATTCCCTCCTACTAAATATTCCACAGTCCACTGTCAGTGGGATTAGAACACAGTGGGAGTGATCGGGAACGACAGCAGCTCAGCCACGAAGTGGTAGACCACGTACAATGACAGAGTGGGGTCAGCGGATGGTGAGGGTCATAGGTCACAGCGGTCACCAACTTTCTACAGAGTCCATCACTACAGACCTCCAAACTTCATGTGTCCTTCAGATCAGCTCAGGAACAGTGTGTAGAGCTTCATGGAATGGGTTTCCATGGCGAGCAGCTGCATCCCAGCCCTACATCACCAAGCGCAGTGCAGAGCGTGGAACGCAGTGGTGTAAAGCTCCGCCCCCTGGACTCTAGAGCAGTGGAGGCGTGTTTCTTTGGAGTGACCAATCACACTTCTCCATCTGGTGATCTGATGGATGAGTCTGGGTTTGGTGGTACCAGGAGAACGGTACTGGTCTGACTGCACTGTGCCGAGTGTAAAGTTTGGTGGAGGGGGGATTACGGTGTGGGGGTGTGGTTCATGAATTAGGCTCCGCCCCTTAGTTCCAGTGAGAGGAACTCCTAATGCTTCAGCAGACTAAGAGACTCTGGACCATTCCATACTCCCAACTTTGTGGGACAGTTTGGGGACGGCCCCTTCCTGTTCCAACATGACCGCACACCAGCGCACAGAGCAAGCTCCGTAAAGACATGGAGGAGCGAGTCTGGTGTGGAGGAACTGGGCCAGAGTCCTGACCTCCACCCGACAGAACACCTCTGGGATGGATTAGAGCGGAGACTGAGAGCTAGGCCTTCTCGTCCAACATCAGTGTCTGACCTCACCAATTCCTAACCCTGTGGAAAGAATTCCCAGAAGAGTTGTAGCTGTAAAGGGTGGAGCATCATATTAAACCCTATGGATTAAGAACGGGACGTCTCTCAAGTTCATACGTGTGTGAAGGCAGACGAGTGAATACGTTTGGTAATATAGTGTATATGTATCTGTTTTTTTTTTTACCCCACTCCTCCCTAATGTCCATTTGGCTCTTATATTGCTCTTCTGTTTTGACTTATCAGATGAATAATTCACAGCACCACCCAGCAATAAACAAACTTGCAGGCAAATATCTGAATACATTTCCTCCTCTCTCTCTCTCTCCCGGGCATTCCTCCCTGTGTCTCTCACCCACAAACAGTTGGCTGTTGAGCTGCAGGCGGAGGTGTCCGTCGGCCGGAGCGTCCAGGAAGCGCAGGGGCAGCTGGTCCACCTGCAGCGAAGCCTCCTTCACGTTCCGTTCGGCACGAACCCAGTGCCACTGCCTGTCATTCAGGGGCACGGGGGACTTGACAGCTAAGACCACCGGTCCATCGCCCGCATTAAAGGAGAACGTCACGGAGGAAGGAGCTGAAGGACAAGCGCAGGGACACAAAGTCATAAACAGCTCCATCATCTGACACCTGAAATAAGACTTAACCCCTCGAAAGCACAGGCACTGCCAGCGTGGTGTACACTGGTGCTACTTATTTAAGGCACCTTCTACCTGCACTCAGTGCCCATCTTATCAGCTCCACCGTCCGTACAGGACACTCTGTAGGTGTACAGGTCCAGACTGTAGTCCATCTGTTTCTCTGTGTACTGTATTACCCTGTTCTTCAATGGGCAGGACCCCCACAGGACCCCCACAGAGCAGGTAGTATGTGGGTGGTGGATCATTCTCAGTACTGCAGTGACACTGACGTGGTGGTGGTGTGTTAGTGTGTGTGGTGCTGGTGTGAGTGGATCAGACACAGCAGTGCTGCTGGAGTGTTGAGACACTGTGTCCACTCACTGTCCACTCTATTAGACACTCCTACCTTGCTGCTCCACCTTGTAGATGGACAGTCAGAGACGATAGCTCATCTGCTGCTGCACAGTGCAGTGTTGGTCATCCTCTAGTCCGTCATCAGTGGACACAGGGTGCTGCCCACAGGACGATGCTCACAGGACGCTGCCCACAGGACACTGCCCACAGGACGCTGCCCACAGGATGCTGCCCACAGGACGCTGTTGGCTGGATAGTTTTGGTTGGGACACGTCAGTGTCACTGCAGTGCTGAGAATGATCCACCACCCACATAGTACCTGCTCTGTGGTGGTCCTGTGGGGGTCCTGACGTAGAACTACAGCATGCTCCTATATGCTCCGTGAAGCTGACAAAATGGACCACCGGGTGTAGATTATAAGATACAGGCTGCGTTGTGTTGGGGTTGCGCTGTCATATATACATCAAAGTGGGTGCTTGGCTGCTTCTGATTGGTCCTTGCTCAAATCTCGGTAAGGCACTGTTGTTATGTGTAGAGGTACAAGCAATACATTCTGCATGGTAAAGCTAACCACTGGGAGACACCACGGGGGGAAAGTCCCGTCCAGATAATATTCCATTGCCCATTCCAAAGATTTTCCACTTTTGTAAAGACGCCTAAGGGTTAAACAAGCGACGCAGGCCCTGCTGGGCAAAATGACTACAATGGGCACTGCTGGATGGCGGTGTAGCCCAAGCTTGAGTAAGCCAGACAGATTGGCGCAGCAGTGAGTCTGGATCTGGCAACCAACACTGATGGGTTTCCAGCCAGGAGTTTCAATACTACACCTGCGTTTATATCATGCGCTGGCATTGTCTCGCTATGTGCGCGCTGCTTGAAGGCGGCCGACCGTATTGACTGTTTTAAAATTCAGAACCTTGTAAAGAGCGTCCAGGATTCGGAGATACGGCCGTGTTATCTCTCCTGCTGCTGGCAGAGCTGACAGGCCGATAGCACAGTTCTCCGAATTAGGAGCTAGGCTGGAGTGAGTCGCCGGATTCGCACGGCTGATAAAACTATCAGCTTGTTTATCTTGACACCGTGTCACTCCGCAACATGCTTAGAGACGATAAATCAAGCCGCGCCCCGCACAGGAATCAAGTCCTCCGCAACCCGGATCAGCTAATTAGGAAGGCCCTGATGAGCCGAATCCGGCGTGGGCCAACCGGAGGACAACGCGGCCCACTTGTAGCATGCGCCCTGAACAGCAGTACACCGTAGAGTTACTGTACGAGCTGTACTCTGCATTATTGATGAGCGAGCAATCAACCAGACCCGCAGAAGTAGGCTGAGGAGACACTCACAGCTCAGTTCCACTCTGATGAAGTCTTGGAGCCCCAGATTTTCGAGGAAGACCCCAGAGGGGGAGCCGGTCTTGAAGTAGAAGGAGATGTCAAAGGAGAACTCGATCTGGAAAGCAGGGAAGTGCAGATACGACGCCTCCTCGTAGAAAGACGCCGCGTTCCACAAAGACTCTGCCGGGATAGAGAGGTATTCTCAGAAGGCTTCGGAGACGTCTTTCACTCACCGCTGGGTTCTAATTAGGCGCAGCTGATCCGGCGTCTAGTCATGCGTGTTAAGGGGAAAGAAAAGGAGGAACAAAGACCACCTACTGTCACCGGAGCACTCCAGAGGTCCGACACTATACACAGCCTCGGAATTCAGTCGGTTCGTGTCCCCTATGGCTATCCCAGTCACGGGCAGGTCTTCTCTATAGGACAGGAAGCCGGTATCGTTCTCCCTGTGAGCAGCATAAACACAGGTACTGCAGTAATCCAGGAGCACCACCACAGATGGGCAGTGTAACAGAGTTCTAGATAAACTGACATACTGAACCCCAACACGCTACTTACAGCACACTAACACATTACACTTACTGAGTTACTGTACACCGACACGCTACTTACAGCACACTAACACATTACACTTACTGAGTTACTGTACACCAACACACTACTTACAGCACACTAACACATTACACTTACTGAGTTACCGTACACCAACACGCTACTTACAGCACACTAACACACTACACTTACTGAGTTACTCTACACCAACACACTACTTACAGCACACTAACACATTACACTTACTGAGTTACTGTACACCAACACACTACTTACAGCACACTAACACATTACACTTACTGAGTTACCGTACACCAACACGCTACTTACAGCACACTAACACACTACACTTACTGAGTTACTCTACACCAACGCTCTACTTACAGCACACTAACGCATTACACTTACTGAGCTACCATACACCGACACACTACTTACAGCACACTAACACATTACACTTACTGAGTTACTGTACACCGACACGCTACTTACAGCACACTAACACATTACACTTACTGAGTTACTGTACACCAACACACTACTTACAGTACACTAACACATTACACTTACTGAGTTACTGTACACCAACACGCTACTTACAGCACACTAACACATTACACTTACTGAGTTACTGTACACCAACACGCTACTTACAGCACACTAACACATTACACTTACTGAGTTACTGTACACCAACACACTACTTACAGTACACTAACACATTACACTTACTGAGTTACTGTACACCGACACGCTACTTACAGCACACTAACACATTACACTTACTGAGTTACCGTACACCAACACGCTACTTACACTACACTAACACATTACACTTACTGAGTTACTGTACACCAACACGCTACTTACAGCACACTAACACACTACACTTACTGAGTTATCGTACACCAACACACTACTTACAGCACACTAACACATTACACTTACTGAGTTACCGTACACCGACACGCTACTTACAGCACACTAACACATTACACTTACTGAGTTACCGTACACCAACACACTACTTACAGCACACTAACACATTACACTTACTGAGTTATCGTACACCAACACACTACTTACAGCACACTAACACATTACACTTACTGAGTTACTGTACACCAACACGCTACTTACAGTACACTAACGCATTACACTTACTGAGTTACTGTACACCGACACGCTACTTACAGCACACTAACACATTACACTTACTGAGATACTGTACACCCACACGCTACTTACAGTACACTAACACATTACACTTACTGAGTTACTGTACACCAACACGCTACTTACAGCACACTAACACATTACACTTACTGAGATACTGTACACCCACACGCTACTTACAGTACACTAACACATTACACTTACTGAGTTACTGTACACCAACACGCTACTTACAGCACACTAACACATTACACTTACTGAGATACTGTACACCCACACACTACTTACAGTACACTAACACATTACACTTACTGAGTTACTGTACACCAACACGCTACTTACAGCACACTAACGCATTACACTTACTGAGATACTGTACACCCACACACTACTTACAGCACACTAACGCATTACACTTACTGAGTTACTGTACACCAACACACTACTTACAGCACACTAACACACTACACTTACTGAGATACTGTACACCAACACACTACTTACAGCACACTAACACATTACACTTACTGAGTTACTGTACACCAACACGCTACTTACAGCACACTAACACATTACACTTACTGAGATACTGTACACCAACACACTACTTACAGCGCACTAACGCATTACACTTACTGAGTTACTGTATATGAGCGCTACCCTACTAAAGCTCCTGTACGTCTGAACTTCCCTCTTCTACAAAGCTATGAAGACGGATCATGTGTACAGTACAGCAGCGGACGCACAGAGACGCTCTGCCTTGGTTACCATGAGTCTCTGTCTGCGTCGCAGTTGCAGAAGTAGTTCATGTCGATGCAGTTTTCCTCCAGACTGCAGGCACACTGCTGGACGCCAGGCAGGACGCCCCCCCAGTACGTCCTCCTCTCCCCGTTACGGTCCAGCCACCAGGACAAGGGGACACCATCTGCAGCAAAACACACACACACAGGCGAGCGCCTTGAGAAAGAGATCCGGATCAAAAGCTCATCCTTAAACAAAAGCAGGCCGACAGAAACCAGCCTGTTTCCCCTAATCAGTCAAACGGCTCTGCCCCCCACCGCCCACACCCAGGGCAGCAGCTGGCGAGAACGCTGGCGTCTTCAACTGGGAGCTTATACGGTAAGGAGTTAGAGAGTCATTACACTCCTAAACTTCCTGCCCTGGGCGCATAACCGTGGTTCAGTCACCTCAGCTGTTTGTTAGACTACAGCAGACAGCACCGAACATATTCAGAGGGCAATTAAACGCAGTGCACTGGGCCGAAGTATACGTTCAGCACACCAACAGACTGTACAGACAGACCAGCTGGGATACGACGCTAACAGACTCTATGGACCGGGTTCATGGATGTTGGTCTGCATACCACTGAGGAACACCGCTGGAGCCGTCATGGTTGCTTGATTGAGATCCATTATTAAAGTGAACTGGCTTCATTTTGCTCTCTCAGTTAATCAGCTCGGTAACTTAACAGATCTCCACCAGGGGGAGCCCTCAAGCAGCACTGACGGAGGGGAAACCAACACCAGCAGGATCTCACTGATGCATGTATGCCTGTAGTTACTAATAATATGCATATGAAGTGCAGGG
The DNA here is from genome assembly GCA_024036415.1 of Prochilodus magdalenae. NCBI lineage: Eukaryota > Metazoa > Chordata > Actinopteri > Characiformes > Prochilodontidae > Prochilodus > Prochilodus magdalenae. The sequence continues at coordinate 81,049 of JAMWET010006346.1, read as the reverse complement.
TTTAGTTTATTAGAAAGCACATATCATTCATTCATTCATTCATTCATTCATTCATTCATTCATGCTTCTTATAAGCCACCTTTCCTTCTGGTGTGTAACTCAAATTTTTTTGTTGATTTTCACTTTCATGCATCATTTGAACACAGCAGCTGCTGTTTACACTGTGTGAACGTTTCATGATGAACGGACCAACAGAAATGTGTCAAAACCTCTTGGAAAGATGTCTGGTTCCATTGACTTCCATCCAAACTATGGAGGTTTTTGGCCTCTCCTGTAAAGTTGCCCGTTTTTCTTTGGATAGCGACGATATCCATAATTCTCACTCTAGTCTTTTCTATCTGTAACGGCCTATTCTAACAGACTCATTTTCCCTGAGCCATTTCTTGCTGCACAGAGAGGAATTTGTCTTCTGCGTTTAACCCATCCATGAAGCGAAACACCCACCTACTAGTGAACACACATACCAGTGGGCAGCAAGCACACTTGACCCGTGGTGGTGCTCAGCCCTATTCATGGCACCCGTGGACCAATTGGGGGTTAGGTCGTTCCTGTTGGTTCAGGAAATCAAACCGGTGAACCTACGGTCACAAGCCTGGTTCCCTCACCTCCATCCCTCGACTGCCTACAGCGTGGGTTACACCAGTGGACTCACTGGTTCAGGCCAGCATCACATTACCTAGGAATCTACTTGAACCCAGTCTGGGTGACTACACCGTGTCCTTGGGCAAGACTCCAGTAATACAGTTAACCTTGTGAGTCGCTCTGGACAACAGCATCAGCTAAATGCCATGAATGTAAACGTAAATGTAAACCCCCATAGAAACCTTTGACCTTTAATTTGTGTTTATTCTCGTATTCTTCAAATAAACAAACACTTTCAAATACAAATGCTTTTCCTGCTTTTGCTGAAGTGGTTGTACCACATGACATGGTAAACTGAACCGTTCTAAGCAACATCACTCAAATATCACAGCTATGAATGAGTTCTGACCTTGGCATGGAACTGTAAAGGTCATTAGGGGTCATCTTTATGATGCAAGCTGAATACTTTTGAAGTCGGCTTCGTTTGCACCTGGTGATAACTAACATTCCCATGATCGTGTTACACCTCTCGGTATCATCTGTTCTGGGAGTGTCATAACCCTGTGCCGATGTTCACTGAAATATTAATTGCTAGCTAACTCAATTACTACCGTAACCAACACGAACCAGGAGCACCAAGAACAGCTGTGAGCAGATTTGCCATGGACTGGACAATCAAGGAATTGCACCAGATGTGGTGGAGGCCTTCCCTGGCCCAATTCCGAGGAGAATTCCCTGTAGACTGGGATTGTATCCACTGCTGGTAGACCCGTATGACCGTACGCTTCCATACACCTGCAGATTCAGCTACTTCCTTCACACTATGGTCTTTGGCCACGCCCACATGCAGTCCCTCCTTTTAGCCAATCATTAACATCTGCTCTGGAGCCATTTTCCACACATGGAACGAGACATTCCCTGCACTGTAGCACCTCTTCCCAATCTATGGATCCCGTCACTCACACCCCCTGGGATTTATAGCTCCATCATCCTCGTGCAGCGCCACCTGCAGGAGCCTGAATGTACTACCACCTTAAACACACAAGGTGAGTGAGGTTTTGGCCAGTGAGCTGTCTTAGCATGAGCTACATTAGAAGGCAGCCTATCAGACGTCCCCAGAGACAGCTTTCATGTGGGGGTGGAGCGCATGGTCACTGAATGGCCATATACCAGTCAGCTCGTGAGCCGCTGTGAGTCTCTTCTCGTATAGATCAAGGCGAACGTGTGGTTGTAGCCCCAGGCAACTCAAGACTGCACAGTGATCCTTGCATACGGAGGCAGCAGGGAAGTCAGGAGAAGAGCGAAGGGAGGAACACTGGAAGCTGCATCCCAACCACGGTATATATAGCTACATCACCATCACAACCGTCAGTGGTAACGTGTTTATGTTTGGGTGGAGGAGAGAATGACGATGCATAATTGATGTGTGCATGTGTTGGTGGTGTGACGGGTGAGGTGAGGAAGTGATTCATCGTGGGTTCAGGGTTTTAGTCAGTACGTGCGGCATATGAATTCAATCAAATGTTATTCCACGACCTTGACGGTGGAAACACCACTCTGTTCCCAGAACAGTTCTGACCCACAAACGAACCTCTAACATCCTTGAAGTCGGTGTAAATAAGAGCTCATTTTATTCCTTTCACAGCATAAAATTCCATTTCCGTTTTGGAGGTCTTTAAGTCGACCCACCACGTTGGCCTTTCACTAATGTTAATGGGATGTACAAATACGGCTGCACCCAGAAGGAGTCAACCAACCGGAATGAAAGCTGGTGGGTGGATCTGACATCATGAGACATGCCAATGAGTCAAGCTTCACACTCGGCTGCACATGTGACGTAAGCAAGGACAGGTCTTATCTCTGTACCTGACTGACCCAACACCACCATTACAGACCTCCTGTTAGTGCAGCACCATTGTCAGACGGCTGCACCACGCAGGACTACATGCACACAGACCGTTACCACGACTGTCCTTAACACCACGTCACCGTCACCAAACACTGCAGTGGTGTCGTACCAGACTGTCATGGAGTGACTCAGAATGGCAGCGGGTCATCTTCAGTGACGAGTCCCGCTTTAGTCTTGGTGGAGACGCCCAACGAATCCGTGTGTGGAGGGACCGTGGTCAGCACCAAGATGAACGGTTTGCCGTCACACGTCCAGAAGGCCTGGTGTCCCTCCACCTCCACCCCTACCGCACCATCTGCAGGAACTGTGTGAGGATGTTCAAGCTGCATGGGATGGATTATCACAGGACACCATCAGTAACCTCTACAGCTCCATACCGAGACGTCTGGCGTGTTGGGTTAGCAAACACGGCGGCCCGACGCCATACTGAGAGACAGACTTCTGTATGTGTAGCTCAATAAATATTGATCATATCAGTCTAAATTTATCATCAGTTATTGATCCTAGTAATCGTTATCCTCCTTCCCAACACCACCGCACTCCCACACCTCCTTCTGGGTGCAGCTGTTACTCTGATTATGAGTGTATGAGTGGAGACCCTGTGGCTCTGTTAGGGAAATCAGATTATTTACACTTCCAGAGTAATTAAAAACAAGCACAATACCGCAGGCAGAGTTACGCCTTTCCCGTCTTTCTCCCAAAAGTCGGATTGGATAAGCTTGTGTGAGGATGAAGTCCACACTCATCAGGCAAACAGCAAGCGGGAAGGGCTGACTGATATCTGTAACGATGGGATAATTTAAAGCTCCGAAGCCGAATGTTTGTAATAAAGTGCAGTAATCGTGACGCGCTCTAATAAATCTTTGGACTTGGGCTCCATTAATGTCAAGTGGAATTTTATCAGAGCTGTAATTATTGGATGTCTGGGAGAACTGCCAGATTAAAAATCAACGACGGATGTGGGTCATGAATATTCCCTAATTATCTTCCTAACGGACAGGCTCCGAGGTGTTCGCCAGTCTCGCTGCTGATGAAATGCAAAACGAATTGCAGGCAAGCGGCTTGATCCGTGTGCGTTCTCTCAGACGGAATTCCGATCTTAGCTTAGGGAAGTCTGTAGACAGGGAACGGAGGTGTTTTTAATGGAGGCTTGTCTGCCAGTCGTAAGTGAACGTGTGAAAGAGAGAGAGAGAGAGAGAGAGAGAGAGAGAGAGAGAGAGAGAGAGAGAGAGAGAGAGGGATGAGACTGTGAGAGACCAGGATAACACGCTCCGCCGTTACTTCCCGGATGTAGAGAAGCACACGTGCTTAGGAACGAGCTGCCAGACCGGCGGGCCAGCCCGGAAGGTGAGAGACTGCCAGTGATGTGCAGCGTTCTCGTCAGTGTCAGACGTTCCGGGAGCTCAGAGCCCATGAAATTCTTCGGCATTCCGCAGCGGCCTATTAGTGCCGCTGCTCCCCACTGTCACTGGGCTGTCTGGGAGGTGTGAGGAAGGTCTGCTCCGGTGCTGGCCCGGATGGTTTACAGTCCCATTAAAGGTACTCCTGTAACTCCCTCATTACACGCTCAGTCACACGCTCCATTACATTAGCATTCCATTCACAGTGGGGTAGGGAATTTCCTTCATCCCTTCATTCCTTTATCCATACACCAACACTGTTCCTTCATCCCTTCATCTATCACCAACACTGTTCCTTCATCCCTTCATCCATCACCAACTGTTCCTTCATCCCTTCATTCCTTTATCCATACACCAACACTGTTCCTTCATCCCGTCATTCCTTTATCCATACACCAACACTATTCCTTCATCTCTCCATTCCTGTCTGTACACCAACACTATTCCTTCATTGGTTTATTTATTAGGAAAATTTAGGAAAAAAGAGAAAGAGAGATAGAGATAAAAAGAGAGAGATAGATAGAGAGAGGTGAGGGAGAGATAAAGAGAGAGGGAGAGAGAGGGAGAGAGAGGGTGAGTGAGAGAGATAGAGAGAGTGAGGGAGAGAGAGGGAGAGAGAGAGGGAGAGAGAGAGAGGGAGAGAGGGAGAGAGAGAGGGAGAGAGGGAGAGAGAGAGAGGGAGAGAGAGGGGGAGAGAGGAAGATAGAGAGATGGAGAGAGAGAGAGAGGGAGATAGAGAGAGAGGGAGAGATAAAAAGAGAGAGTGAGAGAGAGAGAAGGAGAGAATGAGAGAGGGAGAGATAAAGAGAGAGAGAGGGAGAGATGGTGGGATTCAGGGTAAAAGCAGCTAATGATGGTCAGTTTGGAGTTCAGTGGAGCGGAGGACCGGAGAGCAGAGCGTTCCTCTAACGGGGGGAATGAAATTCTGGTCCGCTGTGAGATGATTTGCCTCCAAGCAAATAAACTACATCTATTTTCCATAAATTAGGAGCCTGATCCTCCACCCGCGCCGAGAGCCTCCACAGCCGAGCCTCCCTGAACTCCCTGAGGAGCGCAGCAGGCAAACTGTGTGTAAAGGACAGTGTCTGTCTGTCTGTCTGTCTGTCTGTCTGTCTGTCTGTCTATCTGTCTGTCTGTATCTGTCTGTCTGTCTGTCTGTATCTGTCTGTCTGTCTGTCTGTCTGTCTGTCTGTCTGTCTGTATCTGTCTGTCTGTCTGTCTGTCTGTCTGATCTATCTGTCTATCTGTCTGTCTGTCTGTCTGTCTGTCTGTCTGTCTGTCTGTCTGTATCTGTCTGTCTGTCTGTCTGTATCTGTCTGTCTGTCTGTCTGTATCTGTCTGTCTGTCTGTCTGTCTGATCTATCTGTCTATCTGTCTGTCTGTCTGTCTGTCTGTCTGTATCTGTCTGTGTCTGTCTGTATCTGTCTGTCTGTGTCTGTCTGTATCTGTCTGCCTGTATCTGTCTGTATCTGTCTGTCTGTCTTTCTGTCTGTCTGTCTGTATCTGTCTGTCTATCTGTATCTGTCTGTCTGTATCTGTCTGTGTCTGTCTGTATCTGTCTGTCTGTCTGTCTGCCTGTATCTGTCTGTTCTGTCTGTCTGTATCTGTCTGTCTGTCTGTATGTCTAACTTTCTGTCTGTCTACCGTTTGCTGGAGGTGGAGCCTGTAAGTAGTGACTCACCTGGGGTTAAAGCCAGCTCCTGCCAGAATGAACCATAGAACCAACAACAGTCTCTAAGGCTAAATCTAAAGACAGGGAAGACCCCCCCAACCCCACCCTCCCAGCCCAACACAACCCACCCCCACACCCAACAGCACCCCGCAGCCCCACAGCCCAACCCAACCCCAGACCCTGCACCTGTTTTTAAAGGTGTCCCAGCAATAAGGCAGAGGAAAGCGAGATTACGGATTACATTCCAGCCAGGAATCCCCGTCCGTGTTGAGGTATCAGCCTCTGCATCAGTGGATATACTAGCGGTCATTATCCCTTTATCACCCTGACGCGGTTTCCAGTTGTTTACTGTGTTCCGTTTTGGAGGTCTTTAAATCTAATCTGGCATACAGCCTCGGGAATCCGTGTAAGCAATCCGAGGCAGACAGTTACAATAATATAAGTTACATGAATCTCCATCTCCTGTTAGCTACATTAGCCTTGTAGCACATTGTGGCTGATGGGTTAAGATAAGAGGACCACAGGACTCACCCCATGTGTTGAAAAGCCGGGATCTCCTGCACTGGTAGGTTATCCTCTGTTGACAATATTCCGACTCCGTCACCAGCACCCTCAGCTGCTCTGGGGAGGTGCCGTAGTCCAAGCGCATGCTGTACGGTTTCTCCAGCGTAGATCCCTGGACTCTCGTCTGGCCTGTGCTGTTGTGGTGGATCACGGTCCACACTTTGCTCTCTGGAACATAATGCCACAACAAAGAGGAAGATACGGGTCATGGATTTCCGTGGTCTGCTTCCTAGTTCCTTTATCCCTAGGCATTAAGGGTCAGCCCCTCGGACAGGGATTAACTCTCCGGCATCTTTATATCGGAAATACTCCTAACACTGTGTAGACCAGGACAAGGCTTAATCCCTTAGATGATTTTGGATGACAGACCCACCAGAACTGTGTGGCCATTTTTGTGTGCTTGTTACACACACTTGTAATTTACTCATCATCTAAAGAACAGCTGCACCCACCCAGGAGGAGGTGTGGGAGTGCAGGTGTGTTGGGAAGGAGGATAAAGGTGACCAGGATCAATAACTGATGATAAGTTTAGACTGATATGATCAATATTTATTGAGCTACACATACAGAAGTCTGTCTCTCAGTATGGCGTCGGGCCGCCGTGTTCGCTAACCCAACACGCCAGACGTCTCGGTATGGAGCTGTAGAGGTTCCTAATGGAGTCCTGTGATAATCCATCCCATGCAGCTTGAACATCCTCACACAGTTCCTGCAGATGGTGCGGTAGGGGTGGAGGTGGAGGGACACCAGGTCTTCTGGACGTGTGACAACAAACCGTCCATCTTGGTGCTGACCACGGTGCCTCCACACACGGATTCGTTGGGCGTCTCCACCAAGACTAAAGCGGGACTCGTCACTGAAGATGACCCGCTGCCATTCTGAGTCACTCCATGACAGTCTGGTACGACACCACTGCAGTCTTTGGTGACGGTGACGTGGTGTTAAGGACAGTCGTGGTAACGGTCTGTGTGCATGTAGTCCTGCGTGGTGCAGCCGTCTGCCAATGGTGCTGCACTAACAGGATGACCCATGGAGGACACCACTGCTCACTGGATGTCTGTATAGGCTTGACAACTGCACCATCAGACCGTTACCACGACTGTCCTTAACACCACGTCACCGTCACCAAAGACTGCAGTGGTGTCGTACCAGACTGTCATCGATCAGCAGTTTACTGTGAAAAATTAAAATGCTGAAAGATCAAAGCAGTTTAAATCATAATCCTGCTCGTTACGCTGGAATGATGGAGAGGAAATCCTTTGGGTCGTGTAATAATCACTGATAGAAGTCAGAGGGCCAACATGCTGCCAAACAGCTCTCTGGAATAAAGCTTCTCGGCATCAGACATTGCGGATTAAGATTACACGGGATTACCATACCTGGCAGTTTACATTAACCGGAACGCACTGTAATCTGAGAGCTTCCAAAGTGAGGTGGGAGGCCAAAGCCGAGCGTACCTGTCATGTTGCAGTACACCTGAATCGGGCCCAGAGGTCCGCTTCCGTCGGGATCGATGGAGAAGTCCCCGGAGGAGCTTCCTGCAAGCCTGTAGGCCTCGCACGAGGACTCGTAGACCGCTGCAGGGAAGCAGAAACAGAATTCCGAGAATGCACATTTCATGTTGAGAACAAAAGCCGAGGCTGGGATTTTATGTGAGCATGGGAACGTTTTGTAACCGGGAAGAGGATAAAGGTCAGCACCGCTGTCTGCATAAATATGCGGTCTTTGCCATGCTCCCTGAAACGTGCACGGGATCCGTGTGGCAGGCAGCTTAGTAGCTCAAATGTAATGTCCTTACTAATCAGACAGGAACGGCTTTGCAAATGGCCTTTCCCGTTATTACATTCCATGTGCCTGACTTCGGAATACCTGGGTTGCTCAAATAACCCATGGAAATGAACCGAGCGCGAAATAATATTGCGCTTGCAGCTGATAACGGGAAGCCTTCGTAGCAGATTCCGGTTATCACAGCTAACCTGGAGCACACCGTGTGAATTTCCTTAATGTGTAGGCCTGGAATAATAATGTTTCCATGTTTACTACAGCCTTCCGGGCCTCCGGCATGCAGGGATGCTCCGTGTAAACCTACAGTTGTGGCACGTAGCTCCGCTGTATCCGGTGCCGGCGCAGTCGCAGTGGAAAGAGGACCACGTCTGAGTGCAGCGGCCGCCGTTTTCGCAGAAATTGGGGAGGCACCTGAAAAGAACAGCAGGGGAGGAGGGGGGCGCATTAGACACCATGCAGCCAAACCAAAACATTAAATGCTAATGAAGTTATGGGGGCTTATCGGGGGGTCCACATCTAAATCTAACGCTGACAGCGCTGGCCTCTGAAACCTAATCCAGCTTTCAATAAAGCACTGCAGTGGAGAGAAGGCCCGTCTGCATTAGCCCGAGCCTCAAACCCAACCAAAGGCAATTCAGTGAGGCCAGAAGAAGACGGCAGCATTCCATTAACTCGCCTTCCGCACAAATTCGTTTGCGTCCGAATCGGCCTTGATCTGGAACGCCGAGACAGACGCACACACAAGCTGTCCTTTAAATCCAGCCGAGCTGGCACAAAGAAAAGAAAGGAGTCGTAATGAAGGAGCCCTTTTAGCTCAGTGACACGGGGTAGTTCAGATTTCCACTGTGCCAATTCATTTCTATTCTTCAGCTTGCTAATCCAAACAGCAGCTTGGCACAGTAACCGTCTTAATCAAAGAGGAGAGTTTAACATTTCAGCATTAGAAGCTCCGCCATTACGGTAAAACCTGCAGGCCGTGAATGCTAATTCTCCACTGCAGCAGATCCCAGCAAAGCCCAGTCGAGCTGCCACATGCTATATCCGCAGGAGGGACAAACGGAGAAACAGAGCAGCACCGTGTACCTCACAGCAGCAGCTGGAGTGATAGCTCGGGCTGTGATGCTGCTGGTCACCTGGGTACAAAGAAGCTGCACATCAACCAGGTTCGGCAAAGTGTGGTGTGAGATGAGACGTCACCAGGAAACCGGCCTCAGGTTCAGGGACAGAGCTGCATGGGGGTCTGTGGTGCTGTTGCCTCACACTGTGAAGAGACTGGGTTCGATGCCCCAGCTGGGGATCTAGGATCAGTGCTGCGTGGAGCTTGCATGTTCTCCCAGTGTCCTGCTTGGTTCCATTCCAACACATGTGGGCAGGTGAGCGGTTGCATTGCCCCCTATTGGTGAGAATGTGTGTGTCTGAGCGTGCCCCTGTGACTTAACCATACCTAGTAGCATGTTCTTCCTTCCTGAGTACCAGTAACAGCTGGGAGTGGATCAGGCATGTACTGGACGAGGTTCTGGATGTAGCCCCATCAGTGTTCAGACACTCTTACATCAGAGAATTGGTCAGGTGGTCCAGATGTGGTGGATGCCTTCCCTGGTACAGTTCCGAGGAGAATTCCCTGTAGACTGGGATTGTATCCACTGCTGGTAGACCCGTATGACCGTACGCTTCCACACACCTGCATCCCATTATGCATCCCGGCCTCACCAGCACATACACACACACACACACACACACACACACACACACACACACACACACACACACACACTAACACACGCACACACACTAACACACACACACACATATACACACACACACACACACACATACACACACTAACACACACACACACATACACACATATAAACACGCACACACACACAAACACACACACACACACATACACACACACACACTAATACACACACACACTAACACACACACTAACACACGCACACACACTAACACACACACACACACACATACACACACACACACACACACACACACACACTAATACACACAAACATTAACACACACACACACACACACACACAAACACACACAAACACACGCGCACACACACTAACACACATACACACACACACTAACACACACACACACACACATACACACACACACACACACACACATACATACACACACACACACATACACACACATACATACACACACACACACACACACACTCATATCCACACACACACACACATACACACCCACTCATATCCACACAAATCCAAACACACACACACACATACACACACTCATATCCACACACACACACACACTCTCTCTCTCTCTCTCTGGAAAGTGAGGGAGTAAATATATAATAAACGTCGTGCCTCGCGCTCAGTCGTACGAGCCTCTGCGAGACGGTTTGATTAATAGCGTGTTCATCTCGGCCTGCTTAAATTTCACAATTACCAGCCTTTTAGTCCCGCATATATTATTTCAGAGCGCGGCTTCCTGCCATCCGCTCCCGTGAGGGCGCTGCTTTACGAGGCTTCCTCGTCCAGCGCCGGCGCGCTCCCGAAGCCATTAACCACTACAGGGGGAGCCGGGTAATGTTTCTGGTGATGGTTTAATTACCCTTTGTGCTATTCCTGCTCGGGCCCGGAGAGGGGGCTTTGGTGGACCATAAAATTACGGCGGCCAACGTGCAGAACTGCTCACCAGCAATAAAGCGGTCAATGAAACTTTAAGCGCCTGGCCAAACAATCACACAGGAAAATGGACAGACAGGTAGGTAGGCTGGAGGGACGGGAGGGTACGAGCACCAGACGCGTTATGTAACCACCTGCTCGACTAGCAAATCACCTCTCCAACTGATTTTGCCTGAGAACAAAGAGAAACAACTGTTCTCCATCTGTACAGATGTATAAATAGGATAATAGGATCCATTCTTCCAGCACTGAAGCAGCAGAGTGTACAGGGAATAGAGGAGACGCTGATTTCTCCCACACACTGCAGGTGCCATGTAGCAAAACAGAGTGAGGTAAACTACAAACATCAATAAAACTGAAGCAGAAGAACTTCTGGGAGTGCAGGTGTGTTGGGAAGGGAGATAAAGGTGACCAGGATCAATAACTGGTGATAGATTTAGACTGATATGATCAATATTTATTGAGCTACACATACAGAAGTCTGTCTCTCAGTATGGCGTCGGGCCGCCGTGTTCGCTAACCCAACACGCCAGACGTCTCGGTATGGAGCTGTAGAGGTTCCTAATGGTGTCCTGTGATAATCCATCCCATGCAGCTTGAACATCCTCACACAGTTCCTCCAGATGGTGCGGTAGGGGTGGAGGTGGAGGGACACCAGGCCTTCTGGACGTGTGACAGCAAACCGTTCATCTCGGTGCTGACCACGGTGCCTCCACACACGGGTTCGTTGGGCGTCTCCACCAAGACTAAAGCGGGACTCGTCACTGAAGATGACCCGCTGCCATTCTGAGTCACTCCATGACAGTCTGGTACGACACCACTGCAGTGTTTGGTGACGGTGACGTGGTGTTAAGGACAGTCGTGGTAACGGTCTGTGTGCATGTAGTCCTGCGTGGTGCAGCCGTCTACCGATGGTGCTGCACTAACGGGATGACCCATGGAGGACACCACTGCTCGCTGGATGTCTGTAATGGTGGCTGTTGGGTCAGTCAGGTACAGGGATAAGACCCGTCCTCCCTTACGTCGCATGTGCGGAAGTGTGGAACTAGAATCATTAGCCTGTCTCACCATGTCAAATCTACACACCCAGATTCCCTCCTGTCAGCTGAGCTATTTTTTGATGATGAGTGAACATTATATGACATTAGCTTAAGCATCTCAGCTAAGATGTTAAAACACTGCACCTGTAAAATGTACATACAACACTGTGGCCCATAAGGTCTTATGTCTTAACATCTGAGTTGCTGACCCCTGCCTTAGACCAGTGGCAGTAACCACACTGCTGCACCCTCACGACCAACGCACTCCATAGTGTCGGGTCACCTCTGCTATAAAACAGGCCTTACTGACATTCACAGTTAGAGCACTCCACTACAGGGCGGCCCAAACCGCCCATCAGCAGTAGGCTGTTTGTTGTCGGGTGAGCGGTCCGGGAATTTGACGGGATGATGTATGTGTTTCCGCATGAGGCGGCTTTCAAAACTAAGGCTGTGGTTCAGTTTCGCTCGGAACATTAAAAATGTCACTCGTCCGTTTTCAGCTGAAGCAGGGGCTTCAAACAGCGCGCTAACAGGAGCGGCGTTAAAACAGACGCACCCGAAGGAGGACAAAACCGCCAGATCCTGTCTGAGAACGTCTCTACAACAAAGGAATCCACGACTTGAAGGGACGTGCCTGAAGCGGTGGGCTCTCTGTGAGACACGGCGGTGCGGCCCTCCCTTCTCTTTACGCCAGATCCTCTCTGGGATAATGACGGTTGTGGTAATGTTCCGATGAGCGATGCCTTGGCGGGGGGACGTGGGCAGGCGCCACTTTAAAATGAGACACCTTTGGACTCTGCGTCCACGTGGTCAGCCTCTGAGACCTTCACTGAGCCGTTCTGTTCAACAGCCCTTCATTTATTGGATGTGTGGTCTGAAATAACTAACCCCTCGTTCGTTTCGGTGGAACCCGGTCAGGCTTCAAGGCTTAGCAGTATCCCTCTGGACTGGCCAGGACAGGTCAGCACCAGGAAAACAGTCAACAGGAAATTCGACCGAAGCCCCAACAAGGATGCGTTAGCGTCAATACATGTTCCCGCCATTACAGCTTCTATTTGAGTCCGACTTTCAGGTTTCCAGTGACATCCGCCGCTTCCTGGGCTGGCCGACTCTCGCCGGACCCTTCTAAGCCAGAGGTTAGGGTCCCATGAGCTACATACCATACCACAAGTCATGTGATGGCAGTGTGTAAACTGATGTGTTCCCTCAGGGGACGGCTTGGGAACGCCCACACCCGGATAAGCTCTGAGATGTGATCTTGTGAGTGAGGTGGAACACTGGCCAGCATGCACATGGCAAGGAGACGGGAATCATCGGAGAGGCGCGATGGCGGGTACCAGATGGATGGGGCATTCCATTTCTGAAGCTGTGCAGGCGTTTAACATTCCTTGATGCACAGGAATACGTCGTTACCCCTATTACCACACTGGACAGCGTAGTGGCTGCCCCCCGGGTGCTTAATGATGGTGAGGTATCTGTCCATCTACATTCAGTATGGGGGACCACACATATCCCCACAAACCGCACACATATCCTGCGAGGCTGGACACAGCGTCTCACCCTAGAGGACTGGGAACATGGGGCTGATGGTTGGGAAAGAGGGGTGGGGATATATATGCCCACATGCCCACGCTCTGCACTCATTGGTGCCTGTGCGGAGCCCGTAGCTACGTCAGCCATCGAACACATCTCGTCCTTAGTCGCTGCCCGACTGTTGTTGTAATCAGTCGTCTCTCCAAAATTGGTTTGTCCATCACGGACATGAAGGACGGACCGGGGATAGTAACAGGACATGTGTTGTGCAAGGCTGTTCGTGTCCCCCCTTGTTTACGCTGGGCTCTTTCTTCAAGTGACTGCCAAGGGGATTTCTCCGCTACAGGCGGGATCACATCAAAGTCGGAATAAAGGCGCGCTGACATGCGGCCCGCAACACGGAGGCGCTAAGCCAGCCTTTCAACGAAAGACACGGACCAAATGAATACCCACAGCCCTCCGCTCCGACTTCTAGAACCCCTCAGAAGCCAAATCCCCTCTCAGCGCTCGAGCACTTGTTGACAGTGGTGGGGTGGTGGAGGTGGGGAGCGGTGGGGTTTGGAGCGGGACGTGCCTATTTTGGCACTCGGGCTGCCGGCACGTAGGCTGAGGGAGCCCTCTTACAAAGGGAGCAACGGAGGAGAGACGGCTTGAGCGACGGTCTCCGCCACTTTCGCCCTCTGGCAGCTTCTCGGAGCTGGCACGGAGCGCTCGGAGACTGTCACCCGGCATGCGGCGCTGCGCCCCTCAGACCGTGACAGCTGGTCATGAATGATTTAGGAGCGCTGCTGATGGAGGGGTCTCGTCATGTTCACACGAGTTCACTATTAATAAAACCCCCTTCCTGCAGACGAGCTGGCGGGACACGCCCCCGCTCCAAAATATCGGCCTGTTGGGGGAAGCCATGGATGACGTTCCTGGGAATATGCTTATCTGCTGGTGCTGCAGTGTCAGGGATGCGGATGTTAAAGGAGGGAAGCGGCTTTGGATGCGATTTAATAGCGTAAATAAAACATCTGTGACTGCATAATTACCTCAGGGTCACTGCTGGACGGAGAATCGTCCAACAACCAAAACTATTCAGCCAACAGTGTAGGCAGCATCCTGTGGGTTATGTCCTGTGGTCAGTGGTGTCCTGTGCCCACTGATGAAGGCCTAGAGGATGACCAACACTGCACTGTGCAGCAGCAGATGAGCTATCGTCTCTGACTGTCCATCTACAAGGTGGAGCAGCAAGGTAGGAGTGTCTAATAGAGTGGACAGTGAGTGGACACAGTGTCTCAACACTCCAGCAGCACTGCAGTGTCTGATCCACTCACACCAGCACCACACACACTAACACACCACCACCACGTCAGTGTCACTGCAGTGCTGAGAATGACCCACCACCCACATCATACCTGCTCTGTGGTGGTCCTGTGGGGGTCCTGTCCTTGCTTTTTGGGACCTATAAGGTTTTGTATCTGTGACGGTTACTGCATTTCCTCTTTGCCTGCAAATATACCAGCAGCAGCTGCAGGCCAGATTACGATCTGGTTACTATCTTACAGCCTCATTCGGAACATGTATGTGATGACGAGCAGCTGTTCATTCCATCTGCTGATACGGGACGAGTGCGTCCCCTCTAAAACCCTATTCGAGTGGGATTAGTTTGACCAGCGGGGGTCCGCTAATGTAATAAGTGTGTGAGCTGACTGGTCAGATCAGATTTCCCCAACTAGCCCAATTCGAAGCATCATAGCGAGGTCATTAACACTAACACTGCACCTCACAACTATACCCACATGATGTGCGGGTACCCGGCCTGTAGACCCCCAGGCAAGTAGGTTTATTTAGCTCACCAGATGCCACACAACAAAACCTGTGGGAGGGGCTTTGGAGATATATCGTTTTCCACCTCTTTGGAATTTGGGCATCACCAAAAAAGCTATGGATTAATTTCCATCAACTCCAGGATTCAAATCAAGCTCTGTTTCAGTTGACAGGCTCGTCTTCAGGTCATGGACAGACGTTGAAGTCAGGTCGTTGCTTGGCAGCCTTGTGTTTGTATTTTCCCATTCCACCTTAAATGATGCAGTAGTTATTATATAATGCCTCAGGTCCTGAAATATAACTGATGCACAAATTTAAGGTGGAATGGTATTATTCAAACAAGATGCTGGCAAATAGGAAGCTGAACTTCAGTGAGCTGTAGGAGGTTGCTTACTCCAGAATTATTACTAAGCAGACTACAGATGACTCAAATGACAATGCCTGGGATTGTACTAATCCCGCTCCGATAGGACTTTAGGGAATATATACACTTATATTGGACTGGATGCGGAATTCCATATGTCACTTTTCCATGGTAGGTTCCCAAGATGGTTCCCAAGATGGCGAGAGGAAGCTTCACCCGTTTGCTTCCTTGATTATTTCGTTTGAATATGAATATGAACAGCACTTTTGGGATACACTATGAATACATGGATACACTTTGGGATACATGGAATTTCACTGTGCAGGTTCTCCCGCAAACAAGGAGCTGCTCCTGTATCAGAAGATGGTTAGCCATGCAGGCAGTGCCAGACGTGCATGCACTCCCTCCATAGAGGTCAGCTCATTATGGTGACCTTGCCCCAGTCCGATGATATAATAGTGATGACACTGGCCTATCATATGGCTAGCCTTGGAAAATGGAAGTAATGGAATAAGTGTCATGGTACAAAATGACACAGCCCTACACACGGATCTGGAAGTGGATAGCTTTCACACCTGCAGTGGACTGCACCAGAGTTGATTAGGAGTTAACCCTAGACCTCTGATTTTAGAAGGACCAGAGATGGATCACACCCGAGCTCGGTAACAGCTTTCACACTTAAGCAAATATACCAGTTCCACAGATTCCAGCAAATCAGTTCAAACACAGCTCAGATTCCAGGAATTCGGCTCAAAATCAACCCAGATTCCAGGAATTCAGCTCAAACACAGCTCAGATTCCAGGAACTCAACTCAAACACAGCTCAGATTCCAGGAATTCAGCTCAAACAGAGCTCAGATTCCAGGAACTCAACTCAAACACAGCTCAAATTACAGGAACTCAGCTCAAACACAGCTCAAATTACAGGAACCCAGCTCAAACACAGATCAGATTCCAGGAATTCAGCTCAAACAGAGCTCAGATTCCAGGAACTCAACTCAAACACAGCTCAAATTACAGGAACTCAGCTCAAACACAGCTCAGATTCCAGGAACCCAGCTCAAACACAGATCAGATTCCAGGAACTCAACTCAAACAGAGCTCAGATTCCAGGAACTCAACTCAAACACAGCTCAGATTCCAGGAACTCAACTCAAACAGAGCTCAGATTCCAGGAACTCAACTCAAACACAGCTCAGATTCCAGGAACTCAACTCAAACAGAGCTCAGATTCCAGGAATTCAGCTCAAACACAGCTCAGATTCCAGGAACTCAACTCAAACACAGCTCAGATTCCAGGAACTCAACTCAAACAGAGCTCAGATTCCAGGAACCCAGCTCAAACACAGATCAGATTCCAGGAATTCAGCTCAAACAGAGCTCAGATTCCAGGAATTCAGCTCAAACACAGCTCAGATTCCAGGAACTCAACTCAAACACAGCTCAAATTACAGGAACTCAGCTCAAACACAGATCAGATTCCAGGAATTTAGCTCAAACACAGCTCAGATTCCAGGAATTCAGCTCAAACACAGCTCAGATTCCAGGAACTCAACTCAAACAGAGCTCAGATTCCAGGAACTCAACTCAAACACAGCTCAGATTCCAGGAACTTAAATCAAACACAGCTCAGATTCCAGGAACTCAACTCAAACACAGCTCAGATTCCAGGAACTTAAATCAAACACAGCTCAGATTCCAGGAACTCAACTCAAACACAGCTCAGATTCCAGGAACTCAACTCAAACACAGCTCAGATTCCAGGAACTCAACTCAAACACAGCTCAGATTCCAGGAACTCAACTCAAACACAGCTCAGATTCCAGGAACTCAACTCAAACACAGCTCAGATTCCAGGAACTCAACTCAAACACAGCTCAGATTCCAGGAACTTAAATCAAACACAGCTCAGATTCCAGGAACTTAAATCAAACACAGCTCAGATTCCAGGAACTCAAACACAGCTCAGATTCCAAGAACTCAACTCAAACACAGCTCAGATTCCAGGAACTCAACTCAAACAGAGCTCAGATTCCAGGAACTTAAATCAAACACAGCTCAGATTCCAGGAACACAGCTCAGATTCCAGGAACTCAACTCAAACACAGCTCAGTTTCCAGGAACTTAAATCAAACACAGCTCAGATTCCAGGAACTCAAACACAGCTCAGATTCCAGGAACTCAACTCAAACACAGCTCAGATTCCAGGAACTCAACTCAAACACAGCTCAGATTCCAGGAACTTAAATCAAACACAGCTCAGATTCCAGGAACTCAAACACAGCTCAGATTCCAGGAACTCAAACACAGCTCAGATTCCAGGAACTCAAACACAGCTCAGATTCCAGGAACTCGCCCCAGAAGGTGTGCTAAGTCAGCTGTGCGGAAGCAGATTCCATTATAGTGTTAAGGTTATATTAGTCTAGTACATGGCTGATGGGCTGAACATCTTGCTCGCATCACAATGTGCGTCCTGTTTGTCCGAAAAGAACATTAACGAGGAGTCACGGAGAAGGAGTCACTTTCCTGCTCATTTGTTTCCTCCAAACCCGGGCCCCCCGCGGACCACCTCCACGTAGGCTGCCACGTGGCAGCGGGTCGACCGGGGACCCCCGCGATTCCAGCATCCGGTAATGAGAGACACCAGAGGATGTAGCGCTGAGCTTGTTAGCAGGGCCACTAACCTGAGTGGCATTACAGAAGGAACGTCTTCCTGTTCCTAATTAGGGCTCTGATAGTTAGCCCGGCTCTGCTAGCGCTGCTGGAGGCCCGAGCCACAAACAAAGCACTGACAGGTGTGAAGACATGAAGGCGCTGCTTCGTGTCGAGCCGCGACTGAAACGAGAACAAAGTGATATTTCTGTCGCGGGGACAAGCACAGAACAGCGGCGCCACGCCCGGACCTGTTTACCGAGGAACACTCGGCCCAGACCGGCTTATACGGCTAACCATTATTAGCAAAGGCTAATAAGTATTTAGCAAGTGAGCTGTGCTGATTGGTGCACACGAGCGCTCATGCATCGTTAGCCACATTTGGGTGAAGCCTTTTTTAGTATGGTGCTGTGTCATAGGAAAAGCACCAGGTGAGGAATTCAGGTGGGGTAATGCAGGAACAGGCAATGTAGGAACAGTCACTGGAGATGGTGCACCCTGGAGTGCTGATATTCCCCTGTATCCTGGATCTATAAGCCCACCGGATATAAAAAGACTCGCCCTGTGTGTTTAAGGTGGTAGTACCTTCAGGCTCCTGCAGATGGCGCTGCATGAGGATGATGGGGCTGCTATAAATCCCTGTGGATTAAGAAGAGGTGCTACAGTGCAGGGAATGTCTCGTTCCATGTGTGGAAAATGGCTCCAGAGCAGATGTTAATGATTGGCTAAAAGGAGGGACTGCATGTGGGCGTGGCCAAAGACCATAGTGTGAAGGAAGTAGCTGAATCTGCAGGTGTGTGGAAGCGTACGGTCATACGGGTCTACCAGCAGTGGATACAATCCCAGCCTACAGGGAATTCTCCTCGGAACTGTGCCAGGGAAGGCCTCCACCACATCTGGACCACCTGACCAGTTCTCTGATGTAAGAGTGTCTTAACACTGATGTGGCTACATCCAGAACCTCATCCAGTACATGCCCTATCCAGTCCCAGATGTTGCCGGTGCTGGTGGAGGTACTACAGGCTCTCAGGTGCGTTTCAGTCACAGGGGACTCGTTTGTAAGTCCGGTGGGTGGAAGAGTAAAGCCAGGTGAAACCTAAAGGGTGAAATCTTTTGAAAGTGAATCTTTCAAATCCAAACCAACATATTTGGGATGTTTGAGCGAGACCGGGCCGGATCCCACCAGGACAGACGTTTAAGCCCTATCTGTAAAGAGCCAGTGTGGCTACAGGCTCTGAAGCTGAATCTGAACCATCTCATCTCATATAACTGCTGTTGTTTAAAGTCCGGGAGCAGATTATTAAGCGAGGGTGCTTCTGCCTGACTTGCAGCCACACCGGCCCACTGCGGATAAGATGCTGAGTCCTGATATGGGCTATACAAGCCCCTTCAGTCACAACAGAGTAGGCACCATAACTGAAACCATCGTACACCCTGGGCATATGGGCTGGTACTGAGCCGGTCAGGGATCTACTTGTCTAATGAAGCCGCGTCAGAAAGTCCAGTTCGTTTCTGAGATATGTTTGTTTACCTGTCCTGAATGCCACAGATGTCAAACTGCAGTTGATTCCAGCTTCCCACGGTCCCTTGCTGGACAAGCATGAGGTCGATCGGTTGGTTGTTGATAAGGATGAGACGCATACATCCCTGGAAGGCCATGGTGGGGTTCAAACAGCTGGAGCCGTTCTGAGCCGCTGGACACCCTGAGGGAGCATGCAAAACAGGTCCTTAGAGACAGCTCAGGCAAACAGTCCTTACCTCTTATTAAATGGTGTGGTAGTGTGTGTGGTGCTGGTGTGAGTGGATCAGACACAGTAGTGCTGCTGGACACCTCACTGTCACTGCTGGACTGAGAATCGCCCACCACCTAAAACTATACACCTAACAGCGTCCTGTGGGGCAGTGTCCTGTGGGGCAGTGTCCTGTGAGGCAGTGTCCTGTGGGGCAGCGTCCTGTGGGGCAGTGTCCTGTGGGGCAGCGTCCTGTGGGCAGCGTCCTGTGGTGCAGTGTCCTGTGGGCAGCGTCCTGTGGGGCAGTGTCCTGTGAGGCAGCGTCCTGTGAGGCAGCATCCTGTGGGGCAGCGTCCTGTGGGGCAGCGTCCTGTGTCCACTAATGAAGGACTAGAGGATGACCAACACTGCACTGTGCAGCAGCAGATGAGCTATCGTCTCCGACTGTCCATCTACAAGGTGGAGCAGCAAGGTAGGAGTGTCTAATAGAGTGGACAGTGAGTGGACACAGTGTCTCAACACTCCAGCAGCACTGCTGTGTCTGATCCACTCACACCAGCACCACACACACTAACACCACCACCACGTCAGTGTCACTGCAGTGCTGAGAATGATCCACCACCCACATCATACCTGCTCTGTGGTGGTCCTGTGGGGGTCCTGACCATTGAAGAACAGGGTAATACAGTATACAGAGAAACAGATGGACTACAGTCTGGACCTGTACACCTACAGAGTGTCCTGTATGGTCAGGGGAGCTGATAGAGTGGACCACTGGGTGTAGCTACAAGGATAGTTAAGTGGCAAGTGGGAAACCGGAGTCTAATAGCAGCGTCTCTGTTATTACATGTTAATAACACAAGAATAACACTGCTTATAAACGGTCCCTGACTTCTGCACCTTGATCTTTATGAACTGTCTTCCGGATACATCTGCAGGTCTAGTTATCTTGACTTACTACTGCTAGACTATTCAGTGACCCGGAATGACGGCCAACATTCCCATAATTGTCCGCTCCCGATTCATTATAAGCCCCTTAGCCTCGCGCCGTGAGGAGCAGCCAGTTCCTCCAGCCATTTTTTTGCTATTAGTAGATCATTAAACTCGTAATGACCATTCGTTGTAACGATTCCGTGACGTGGAATTCTCTCATCAGTCAAAAGCCAACGTTCTCTCTGTTTTCCAGATCTGGATAATCTACATCTGTCCCGGCTTTGATGGCGGCTTAAGACACATGGCGTTCTACGGGATCTACTGTACATGCAGACGGAGGAACTCGGAACGCACACTGAAAGCTTTCACCGGAACACTTTGCAATTTGGTGATTAGAGGCAGAACGCGGGATGGCGAACGGTGACGGAGCGGCGGTCTTTGGGATTCTAGGAAAAGCAGCTTATGGAGACGTGAGCGGCGGAGCGCCGATGGGCCGATAGTTTTGTTTATTTATTTATTTATTTATTTATTTATTTATTTATTTATTTATCTATTTCGATGTTTTTGAAGAGCTATAAAGTACATGACAGCTGTAGACCTCAGTCTGAACTGAGAGCTGCTCCACGAATCCCAATCGGAAGTAGTTAAACCGAATGGCTCCGTGAAGTGCTTCGGGAAGCGGTGCTCTTAACAAACGAATAATACAGCCAATCTAAGCGCTGTAAGAAACAGAAATCCACATACATGATTCCGAGAAGGAATTCATCTCTTACGGCATCATGAACCCGGGAACAGATGTGATGTGACAGCCTTCTTGCCAGGATGCTCCCTTCCCAGCCACATCCTGAAACAGTGGAGCTTTACAGCAGCTGTGTCTGACTCACTGTAGACCACCGCAGTATATATCTACAACCAGCGGGAGGATAAACGCCGAGATCTGACAGGACCGCGGCTGCACCGAACCTACCCCGGCCACAAATGAAGATGTCGGGGGAGCTTCTTGCCGTGTGATTTCCCAAATCATACGTTAATATACAAGTTTAATGCACACCATACACCCGAAAGTGTGTCATCACTCCTATATGGGCTCGCTGGACATCCAGCTCCACAACCGTGGACGGTAATATAGCACTGCCCCGCCACTATAACAGCCTCCACTGAAGAGGTGGTACACCATATGGCCAAAAGTATGTGGACACCTACATGTCACACTTACATGTGCTTGTTGCATATCCCACTCTAAAACCCTGGGTGGTAATATTGAGTGGAGGCTGAAAGTGGCTCCGGAATATGGCCATAAGTATGTGGACACGGATACATGGACATCCCACTACACAACCATGGGTGGTAATATGGAGGTGCCCCCCAATATATCATCCTCCATTCATGTAAGTGGTACACAACATGGTCAAAAGTATATGGACACTGATACGTCACACTTACATGCACTTTATATGGCCATCCCACTCCACAACCATGGTAATGAATAAGTTGCCCCAACTACAACAGCCTGCACTGTTGGAAGTGGTACATATTATGGCCAAAAGTATGTGGACATCTATACATTAAACATACATGTGCTTGTTGCATATCCCACTCCAAAACCCTGGGTGGTAATATGGAATGGAGGCTGAAAGTGGTTCCAGAATATGCCCAAAAGTATGTGGACACTGATACATCACACTTACATGCGCTTGATGGACATCCCACTACACAACCATGGGTGGTAAATGGAGATGGCCCCCACTATATCAGCCTCCATTCATGTAAGTGGTACACAACATGGTCAAAAGTTTATGGACACTGACAGATCGCACTTACATGCGCTTGATGGATATCTCACTCCACATCCATTGGCGGTAATATGGAGGTGCCCCCCTCTATATCATTCTCCATTCATGGAAGAGGTACATAACATGGCCAAAAGTATATGGACACTGATACGTCACACTTACATGGGCTTTATGGACATCTCACTCCACAACCATGGTAATGAATATGTTGCCCCCAACTACAACAGCCTGCACTGTTAGAAGTGGTACACATAAAGTATGTGGACACCTATACATCAAACATACACGTGCTTGTTGCATATCCCACTCCAAAACCCTGGGTGGTAATATGGAGGTGCCCCCCACTATATCATCCTCCATTCATGTAAGTGGTACACAACATGGTCAAAAGTATATGGACACTGATACATCACACTTACATGCACTTTATATGGCCATCCCACTCCACAACCATGGTAATGAATAAGTTGCCCCAACTACAACAGCCTGCACTGTTGGAAGTGGTACACATTATGGCCAAAAGTATGTGGACATCTATACATCAAACATACATGTGCTTGTTGCATATCCCACTCCAAAACCCTGGGTGGTAATATGGAGTGGAGGCTGAAAGTGGTTCCGCAATATGGCCAAAAGTATGTGGACACTGATACGTCACACTTACATGCGCTTGTCGGACATCCCACTCCAAAACCATGGTAATGAATATGGAGTTGCCCCCGTTTGTGTCTCTAACAGCCTGCTTGGAAGAGTTTCCACAGGATGTTTGACTGTTTGCCTGCATTAGTGATGCTCTTACGATCAGTAACCAGCTCTACTGCTAATGATGGTAACGTAACAACATTTTATTCCACGTCACTTCTATTCATTTTTTTGGAAATGGCCTCTGGAGCTGTGGATCTGGCAGCTGAGAGTAATAGCGGAAGAGCGGTTATGACTTTTCCGTATGTCTTGGCTTTCTGCAGTTTTTGGACGAACGGTGAATCAGTGACATTTAATGCCAGGGATATTGGTATCATGGCGGCCCCCACCGTTCTGCCTGGGCGAAGGATCCGTGCTGCAGCTCTGACACACTGCAGTCTCTTCCTCTGCTTTCCCGCGTGGCAGCAGACTCTGTTCGGATCGCTCATTACTCACGGAGTCTCATCAGTTTTACTACTGTACCTCAGGTCTGGAGACCTATCCTAGCTCACCAGACCAGAATAGGGGCGCAGAAGCGCTGATTCAGTCATATCAGTGATAATTTACTGTACTTTCGGCTCATGTTGCTGAAACAGTCATCGTATTCCACGCTTTGTATGAGTCTCCAACAATGCAATGCAGGCCTGCATATTTTAATTTCATTTTAATGTTTAATTTTAATGCACAACGACTCATTATTTTCAGAACTTAACATCCTGGGAGAAAAGGAAAGCATATAATGTGGAGTATCCAGAAAGTTACAGCATATTTTATAATTCTGTATCCCAGTTATTTAAACATGGTCCTATACCCTGCTCAGGTCCTATACCCTGCTATGGTCATATACCCTGCTATGGTCCTATACCCTGCTATGGTCATATACCCTGCTATGGTCCTATACCCTGCTCAGGTCTTATACCCTGCTAAGGTCCTATACCCTGCTCAGGTCCTATACCCTGCTCAGGTCTTATACCCTGCTAAGGTCCTATACCCTGCTAAGGTCCTATACCCTGCTAAGGTCCTACACCCTGCTAAGGTCCTATACCCTGCTAAGGTCCTATACCCTGCTAAGGTCCTATACCCTGCTAAGGTCCTATACCCTGCTAAGGTCCTATACCCTGCTAAGGTCCTATACCCTGCTAAGGTCCTATACCCTGCTAAGGTCCTATACCCTGCTAAGGTCCTATACCCTGCTCAGGTCTTATACCCTGCTCAGGTCCTATACCCTGCTCAGGTCTTATACCCTGCTAAGGTCCTATACCCTGCTCAGGTCTTATACCCTGCTCAGGTCCTATACCCTGCTCAGGTCATACAGCCTACTCAGGTCTTATACCCTGCTAAGGTCCTATACCCTACTCAGGTCCTATACCCTGCTAAGGTCCTATACCCTACTCAGGTCCTATACCCTGCTCAGGTCTTATACCCTGCTCAGGTCCTATACCCTGCTCAGGTCATACAGCCTACTCAGGTCTTATACCCTGCTAAGGTCCTATACCCTACTCAGGTCCTATACCCTGCTAAGGTCCTATACCCTACTCAGGTCCTATACCCTGCTCAGGTCTTATACCCTGCTCAGGTCCTATACCCTGCTCAGGTCATACAGCCTACTCAGGTCTTATACCCTGCTAAGGTCCTATACCCTACTCAGGTCCTATACCCTGCTAAGGTCCTATACCCTACTCAGGTCCTATACCCTGCTCAGGTCTTATACCCTGCTCAGGTCCTATACCCTGCTCAGGTCTTATACCCTACTCAGGTCCTATACCCTGCTCAGGTCCTATACCCTGCTCAGGTCTTATACCCTGCTAAGGTCCTATACCCTGCTCAGGTCTTATACCCTGCTAAGGTCCTATACCCTGCTCAGGTCCTATACCCTGCTCAGGTCCTATACCCTGCTCAGGTCCTATACCCTGCTAAGGTCCTATACCCTACTCAGGTCCTATACCCTGCTCAGGTCCTATACCCTACTCAGGTCCTATACCCTGCTCAGGTCCTATACCCTGCTAAGGCCCTACACCCTGCTCAGGTCTTATACCCTGCTCAGGTCCTATACCCTACTCAGGTCTTATACCCTACTCAGGTCTTATACCCTGCTCAGGTCTTATACCCTGCTCAGGTCCTATACCCTGCTCAGGTCTTATACCCTGCTCAAGTCCTGTACCCTGCTCAGGTCCTATACTCTGCTCGGGTCCTATACCCTGCTCGGGTCCTATACCCTGCTCAGGTCCTATACCCTGCTCAGGTCTTATACCCTACTCAGGTCCTATACCCTGCTCAGGTCCTATACCCTGCTCAGGTCCTATACCCTGCTCAAGTCCTGTACCCTGCTCAGGTCCTATACCCTGCTCGGGTCCTATACCCTGCTCAGGTCCTATACCCTGCTCGGGTCCTATACCCTGCTCAGGTCCTATACCCTGCAGACATCTTAAAACTGGACACCTGGCAAGTATGACGAGCTTACCCCCAAAGTAGTAGCTGTCTCGTGGCTCCAGGTAGTCCTCCAGCTGAATCGACGAGGCTGGCTCGTTGTCCAGGGTCATGGTCATCTGCAGACCTCTAGTGCTGAGACTCACCAGGTGCCACAGACCATCGTTCACCCTCTGACCTGGCGTCACATATGCGGGAAAAGAAAGAGACAGTCTCAGCTGAATGTCTGCGTGCATGTGTTAATGTACCGATATGTACTCAGTAGGACTCGACAGCTGAATGTGGCGGATGGTCGAGGTTATGATTTTGATTGTGGCCTGTTATTAGAGACCATAGTGTCTGTGCATTCCTGACAGGAAGTTACATCTCCATAGTTTCTGGGGTGATGACAAGTCAACAATATTTTACATCCTTTAAAAATAGGGCTTGTAAAACACTAGCTCACTAGCTCACTCTCAGTAATATGATATTAATAACCTTTTATTAATAACATATTTCAGGAAAACATGTCTTAGTTATTTACTTAAAACCGTCAGTATTCATGGAAAACAATTAAGGAATAGTTCACTGCAATAAATTGTATATGGGCAAATTAAATGATCTTATATCTAATTAAGAAATATTAATACAATTATTTTAGACTAATTAGTTTTGTACCTTATTTCTAATAATATTTTGCTTATTTTAAGTGATTTTTGTGAGCCCAATTCTCAGTTTATTAGCAGATAATTTTACTTATTAAAGGATTTTTTTTACTAAATTACCTGCCAACACAGTGAGACCACCTGGCTTACAAAACTCACCTAACAGAAGTGAGAAATGGCAATCTCAAAATGAGAATTTTAGGAGATGTCAACTAGATGTAAGTGAATGCTACCTGCCAAGATATAATATGGTTCATGGTACAACGTGAGGCACTGGCGCTGGTGTACTGGGTGGATCCGTTAGAGCACAGAGCTCCAGTGTATTAGTGCATAATTCATTTCCGGGCCGCCTGTACAAGCACACTGCACTCACTGTCAGCGCACACACGCAGTAGACCATACTGCCAGACTGCACGGCAGGGTAAACGCTTCACTCTCAAGGTGTGCTTTTGTGACACACTCTATAATATTAGCTCAACAACTGTAAACAGCGATAACTCACTGCAGGTGATACATATCCCACAATCCCATCTGAGACAACAGCAATTCTGTGCAGATAAATGCCAATTATATATATGTGTACATACACACAGACACACACACACACACACACACACACATACACACACACACACACACACACACACACACACACACACACACACACACACACACACACACATACACATACACATACACATACACACACACATATATATATATATATACAGTGAGGAAAATAAGTATTTGAAGACCCTGCTATTTTGCAAGTTCTCCCACTTAGAAATCATGGAGGGGTCTGATATTTTCATCTTAGGTGCATGTCCACTGTGAGAGACATAATCTAAAAAAAAAAACCTGGAAATCACTATGTATGATTTTTTAATAATTTATTTGTGTGTTACTGCTGCAAATAAGTATTTGAACACCTGTCAATCAGCAAAAATTCTGGCCCTCAAAGACCTGTTAGTCCACCTCTAAAAACTCCACCTCCACTCCACTTATTATTCTAAATTAGAAGCACCTGTTTAAGGTCGTTAGCTGCATAAAGACACCTGTCCCCCCCACACCATCAGTAAGACTCCAACTACTAACATGGCCAAGACCAAAGAGCTGTCCAAAGACACCAGAGACTAAACTGTTGACCTCCACAAGGCTGGAAAGGGCTACGGGGCAATGGCCAAGCAGCTTGGTGAAAAAAGATCAACTGTTGGAGCAATTATTAGAAAATGGAAGCAGCTAAACATGACTGTCAATCTCCCTCGGACTGGGGCAGATCTCACCTGGTGGCGTATCAGTGATCCTAAGAAAGGTGAGGAATCAGCCCAGAACTACACGGGAGGAGCGGGTCAATGCCCTGAAGAGAGCTGGCACCACAAGGTTACTGTGGGTAATACACTAAGACGTCATAGTTTAAAGTCATGCATGGCACGGAAGGTTCCCCTGCTTAAACCAGCACACGTCCAGGCCCGGCTTAGGTTTGCCCATGACCATTTGGATGATCCAGAGGAGTCATGGGAGAAAGCTCTGTGGTCAGATGGTCTTAATTCCTCGCCGTGTTTGGAGGACGAAGAATGATGAGTACCATCCCAAAAACACCATCCCTACTGTGGAGCATGGGGGTGGAGCATCATGCTGTGGGGGTGATTTTCTGCACATGGGACAGGACGACTGCACTGTATTAAGGAGAGGAGGACCGGGGCCATGTATTGCGAGATTTTGGGGAACAACCTCCTTCCCTCAGTTAGAGCACTGAAGACGGGTCGTGGCTGGGTCTTCCAACATGACAATGACCCAAAGCACACAGCCAGGATAACTAAGGAGTGGCTCTGTAAGAAGCATATCAAGGTTCTGGAGTGGCCTAGCCAGTCTCCAGACCTAAACCCTATAGAAGATCTTTGGAGGGAGCTCAGACTCTTCTCAGTCATTTATACAATAATTAGGGATCAGTTACAATTTATGATTATAATAAACTTAATAATGAGCTGATATACACTACTTGTTAAAAATATAGCTGCACCCAGAAGGAATCCACCCACAGGAGTGAAACTTGGTGTGTAGGTTTGTCATGGCGAGATATGCTAATGGTTTCACGCTTGGCCGCACACGTGAGTTAAGCAAGTACGGGTCTTATCTCTGCACCTGACTGACCCAACAGCAGTGGTGTCCTCCATGAGTCCTCCTGTTGGTGCAGCACCATCGGCAGACGGCTGCACCACGCAGGACTACATGCACACAGACCGTTACCACGACTGTCCTCAACACCACGTCACCGTCACCAAAGACTGCAGTGGTGTCGTACCAGACTGTCATGGAGTGACTCAGAATGGCAGCGGGTCATCTTCAGTGACGAGTCCCGCTTTAGTCTTGGTGGAGACGCCCAACGAATCCGTGTGTGGAGGCACCGTGGTCAGCACCGAGATGAACGGTTCGTCGTCACACGTCCAGAAGGCCTGGTGTCCCTCCACCTCCACCCCTACCGCACCATCTGCAGGAACTGTGTGAGGATGTTCAAGCCGCATGGGATGGATTATCACAGGACTCCATTAGGAACCTCTACAGCTCCATACCGAGACGTCTGGCGTGTTGGGTTAGCGAACACGGCGGCCCGATGCCATACTGAGAGACAGACTTCTGTATGTGTAGCTCAATAAATATTGATCATATCAGTCTAAACTTATCATCAGTTATTGATCCTGGTCACCTTTATCCTCCTTCCCAACACACCTGCACTCCCACACCTCCTTCTGGGTGCAGCTGTTACTTTGATGATGAGTGTATGTTCATCCATTCAGCCTAAAAATACTGAGATATGATTTTTGGTCCATATGGCCCAGCCCTATATTTTCTCCCAGCCGGATTGTCTAACATTCCAACACTTTGACTGCATTGCTGCCAACTTAGCACCGCTAAATGTGTGAGAACTATAAATACCAAGAAGTGTAGGTGGCACTGTTTGGACTGCGATGCTTTCAAATCTAGAGCAGCCATATAAACCACAAGCCGAACTCCGGCAAGCTTAGCGCTATGCGTACGCAGCGGCAACAAAGGCAGCCTGCCAGCGAACGCGGGGCTGAGAAAAAGCCTCTGTGTGGTTTGATTTAATTAATTCCGGCCATTACACGTGAAGGGCACACAAGCTGTGTGTGGCCGCTGTGTGTCTACGGTCCCCTCTGTGCCGGCCATCTGCTTGCCGTTGGAGCTTCTGGGCCAGAATCACACTCGCTCGCCGTCTCCTACTGACCGTAATTACTGGTCTCCATATTCTGGTCTAACCGTCACATGACCAAAAAGAAAAAGCTCGAGCGAGCCGGAGAAGCCAACGGCGTCCAGGACGAGCCCTCGAAAGGTCAGCAGACGGGGCGCGCCTTCCCTTCTCGCCCCCGCTGCAGCTGAACGGCACGCCGTGCGCCACAGCTGGGCTGAAATATGCAGCTGCCTGTCTGCCTTAGCTTGTGTGACGGGCTAATCCTGTTGGGGTGGGTTGCCACTACTGTACATTTCACACAGTCACATCTTAAGAAGGAGCAGGCACAAAGCGTGCCACTGCCTGGCCTTGTGAGTCGCGAGATAAGACGCAGACGGGTCTTTGCTGCTTTTCCGCGCAGCGCTGAACATGGCAGTGAGTCAATCTACACTGTCTTAGGAACAGAGCGAGAGAGAGAGAAAGAGAAAGAGAGAGAGAGAGAGTCGTGCCTCGCATAGCTCAGCGGCCTGAAACAAGAAAAGCCATTTACACCGTCGAGCCCTGCGAACGCACGACTGGACTAAGAGCTGAGGTTGGGGGGAGGTGGGGGAACACTGGTGCTTAATCTTGGTACTAGACTGTTCAGCACTGAACCCTATGGACTGTTAATGGAACGTCAGTTTACATTAGTCTAATCATATGCAAATTAGCGGCGGCCAATCTGTGTACATGATCGTCAGCACTTAGAGAACACTGATCATACCGGGCTGCGAAGACGGCTTAATTGGTCCTGTGTAATTGGACCGGACTTCACTGTTACCTGTCGGGCTAATGAAGACCAACTCACAGAGACGCAGGCTCAAAACCAGCCTCGTTGCCGGTAGCAGTCTGGAAGCTTACCGCACGTGCTGGCTAGCATAACTAGCATGAGCTATGCTAGTTATGCTAGCTTCTGATATGAGCTTGCTACATCACATTACTTCAAGATGGACCGGACATTACAGAACCTGTAGTTTTATATATGGGGTACCAGTCAAAAGTTTAGGTACACCCCGCCACATAGATGGACCTGCTACGAGGAGCCATCTCTAAACTTCTGACTGGTAGCACGTCACTGTTCCAGCACTCCATCTAAATGTACAGTCTTGGAGAAGCTCTTGAGCTCTTGAGATAGCGGTTCTATATAGAACCATGAACACTCAGAGAACCATCTGCATGCTTCTTGAGACTGATGGAGCGTGTGTTGTGTCCGGTTCTATCTAGCACCTTCTGTATAGCATCAAGAGGGTTCTTCTACTGTTGCAAGCTGGACATCACCACGATAGCAGAACCCTTGTTGGTGCCATACAGAACCATATACGACACATCCTCAATCAACCTATAGAACTGTTTCACCATGCAAATGGTGCAACGGTTCTATAGAACCGCTGGCTTTACTACAGAACCCTTACAGAACCGTCTTTCGGTGTCTTGAGAACGTACCATCCGAACAGCCCACCACCCCACATGACAGAAAGCCCAGACTTACCGGTGGACACCTCCGACGTCTTGAGGTCAGAGGTGTGGTGGGTGAGGCGAAGGCGGCCGCTGCTAATCTGCAGGAGCAGATAGCAGGGCTCCTGGTCCGACGCTAGCCGGGCGGAGAGCAGCAGGCCGTCCGGGTTCCAGGTGCGGAACTGCAGGCGCACAGAGAGACCCTCCAGGGTGGGCGCCGGAGCCGGCAGAGACAGGAAGCTGCTGCTGGAGCTCAGGAAGGTGGCGGCTACCAGCTGCGGCTCCGAGCAGGAAAAGGTCACATTGCCCTGGGAGAGGGGGGAACGTGCCAAGCCACATGTCAGTTCACATGCCGACGGGGGGGAATGTCAAAAGGGCACTGGGATCCAGATGCAAACAGTCTGCCACAGCATTTGCTCCAGCAGATCATGTGCAACCGTCAAAACCTGTTAGAGAGCCGAAGAGCTCGGTGAAGTCCCTCCTGGTTTCCTCGGTGACCATGGTCCAGGATAGGCCAGTTCAGGATCTCGACGAGGAAACTGATCCTATACCCACATCAAATATCGTAATCTCTCATTTTGAGATTAGTGCAACTGGATTTTTACGATTTTACTTGTTTAGGTGATTTTAGTGAGTCAAATCTCATCACTATATTGGCAGATAATATTCATTACCAATAATATTAATATAAAAAAATTAATATTAATAATAATAATTTGGATTATTGTAAGAAACATGCTTTAATCAGGTCAAGTGAACATATTTGGCTTACTGAAATCTTTAAAAAATGAAAATATAACTGGAATTCAGCTATATAATGATAAAATTATATTAAAAAATCTCAAAATGAGAATTATAAGAGATATAAACTCGATATGAGATCATTTAACTTGCTAGGCGTTCATTCAGGTACGTGTGCAGTAGCTGTCACTGTCCAGACAAAAACAGGTATCTCCAAAATGGCTACTTTACAGGAGAGGGTAAAAACCTACAGTAGCTTTAATGTAAGTCAATGGAACCAGACGTCTTTCCAAGCCGCTTCAGGCCCTTCCTCCCATGGTGTGAAGCGCAGCTGCTGTGTTCAAACGGTGCGTTAAAGTGAAAATCAATAAAACTGGAGAGATGTTTCTGTGGGCCGTGACGATATGATCTGATCTATTAAAGAAGAACAGGTTCTGTTTCAGAGTGGAACCCAGTACTTGAATGCTTGACACATCATGGCATTGTAACCGGAACAGAACTGGCCCAACTGGATCACGGTGGGTAACGCTCATACGCCTCTCTGAATATCTTTGTAATGGTGAACTGTAGTGAATGTTGACATGTACATGAACAATGACATGTAATTATGATTTAATCAATTAATATATAAATAAATCTTATTTATTTCCTGGTATTTTTATTGTTTTAATTAATTTAATAAGCCACATTTTCTCACAATATTGGCAGATGATTTGGCCAGTTTTAAAAAAAAAAAGTAAAAAGTAAGAAACTTAAAAAAAAGTTTAATAATCATATAATTAACTAAAAACGGGAAATTTAAGATAGAGCTATTGGATATACGATCATATTACTTTTTACAGAGTAAGATCGCTGTAAAATAATTTTACAACTATTTAACCTCATTTTTACTTGTTTTAAAAAAAAAATTTCAACCTACTGGCAGATAATTTGACTCGTT
Organism: Prochilodus magdalenae; assembly: GCA_024036415.1. Classification (NCBI taxonomy): domain Eukaryota; kingdom Metazoa; phylum Chordata; class Actinopteri; order Characiformes; family Prochilodontidae; genus Prochilodus; species Prochilodus magdalenae. The sequence continues at coordinate 48,473 of JAMWET010006346.1, read as the reverse complement.
TCCAGCATTTTTCTAAAAATAAGTAAAATGAGTATCTCCAAAGCTCCAACACTGCAAATTTTAAGATCCTGATGTCTAGTTAATGTATATTATATTTCTCCTTTTAAGATTATTGTAGGCCCATTATAAGATAACTAACTTATTTTCAGAATTTCTATTCGTTTTCCGTGATTTCAAATAATTATAGTGGTTCAAATAATTTCGCTTATTTTAGAAAAAATAAACATAAAAAGGGACAAATTTCTGACAGTAAAGTGGAAAAATAGGGTAAAAAATATATTGATTAAAAAAAAGTCAAGGAAAAAAGATAAATATTCCTAAAATGAGTGTAAATCTGTAACAAAATAGGAAATTTAAGATATATAAACTACATATAAGATCTTTTTTTACCAAAATATTGTTTTATCAGTGAATTCACCCAGTGACTGGCCAAAATCAGAAAAATGGCCATTAAAAGCTACTCCTTTTTCAGGAGACGGTTTGGTAGATATTGGGGAAAATGGGCTAGATAAAGTATAAATAAAGTATTTATTAAACATTTTGTGGTGTAATCAAACACACATATATAAAGCTATATATACACGTGTGTATGTGTATACATGTACGTATGTTTACATATGTGTGTGTGTATATATATATATAAAACACAGACTACACTACTGGCTACACTGACAGTAAAGCACCGCCGCCACTATAACCGGGGGAGATACGCAGTACTGCACTCCAAGAAGCCTGGAGAGGCCGATGGGAAGCGATAGAGATAGAGGGAACCGAGAGGTGGAGGGATATAAAAGAAATGAAGAGGTGGAGGGGAGGGGATGGGGGTTGTTGAGCCAGACGGGCTGAACCCGCAGAGGGGAGCCGGCAGCCTGGATAAATGTCACAGGCGCAGCTCCGCCGAGACCAGCGGGAGCACGGAGAGCACATCCGCAGGACAGAAGCTCATGTAGCCGTGAAAAGGTTACTGCAGTGCGAGGTGAACACCTCATTGATCCCGGTGCCACAAGGCCGCACCGACAGCAGATCAGTGAACTACAGCCTCGGAGGACCCACTGCCTCACAGGCACTGCCAGTCTGACAGCCCACCTCTCTCAATCACTCGCCTCCATCTGAGGAAAAATGACTCCGGCGGCTTGTTATTCTCGGCTCCAAAGCCGGAGGGACAGCTGGACGTTCCCCGGAGACGCGGTGATGGACAGGAGAATATGATTATGATCATGGAGAATGGAGTCAACAAGCAGCGATTGTTCCAGCAGCGAGGAAAGCCGGACTGGAGGAGAAACCGTCTCGGAAATCACCAGCTAAACATGAACAATTTGGGGCAAATGTGAAATTCGGGAAATCGTGCTTACAGTAAACCTAATGGACCTGCTGCTTGTACGAGTTCACTCTGAGAGCTGACATCTTAACCAGTAGAATCATTTATACAATCTCAAAATTCTTATTCTGAGACTTATTTGAGATATTTTAAGATTATTTGACCTCATTTTCAGCCATATCTCACTAGTTTTAGGAGATTTTAGTAAGCCAAATTTAATAAACAAGCTTTAAATAAGTATTATCTGCCATTATGAGGAAATGTGTTTTGATAAAATGACCTATAACGAGTAAAGGAGTCAAGGCATAGATTATAAGCAGTGCAGGAAACTGTTAGCGGAACATTCCCAACATATAGGTGCTGCTAAAAATGACTGCATGCAGTAACACAGCGAGGTGAGCGGTTAGAGAAACCGAAATGATGTCAAAATTAAAAATTCTTATGGTGAGTTAATGGAGTGGCCCTCCCACCCTGCAGGAATGAGAGTATCGGGTTGATTGATGTTATTCGAAGCTATTTTTAATATTACTTTCCTAATTTCCAGACATCTCTCCCTGTTTTAGGTGATTTTAGTGGCTGTTGTTGTTTCAGTACATTGGTAGACCATGTGGCTTGTTTCAAAAACAAATAACTAACTAACTAACTGCCAATATAGTGAGAAAATCTGGCTTAACCAAACACCAGAGCAAGCAGAAATCTCTAAAAGTAACTTAAATATTTTTAAAATTAGAAATAAAACCAAAAGTAAATTTAAAATAAGGGTTTTAAGATATATTAACTCCATATTCATAATTAATTACTGGCCAAGATGATTCATTTTTGCAGTGCATCTTATCTATACTGAGCTTCCCTGTGTGAATGGAACACGGTCGTTTAAGACCTCCTATCGGGACCTGGCCTTCCCATCTCCCCACGAAAGACTACCCTCATCCAAACGTCTTGGCAGGACTTGTGGGAATGTAAGTGGTTTTGGAAGGGTGCCAATATTCCCAGAAAATAATCTAAATGTTTGACACTAATCACTGATTTAACTCCAGCTTGGCCATCTCGAAGCGTATCCGGTTTCACTGAGCATGAGGCGTTTAAAAATCACTTTACGATTTATAACGGTGTGAAAAAGGTCAAAGGTCATTAAAAAAAAGAGTTCTGTCGTTTTTATAATCGTACACTGCAAACACACACATCTCGCAAGTCTTGGCAAGTAAATGATCTCATGCCTAATTGACATATCTTAAGTTATCTTAAATAAACTTTTAGATTATTTAAAACTGTTTTTAAGATTTTTCGTTATTTCTGCAGATCATTTGACTTATTTTAGTAACCATGCATAAAACTATCTATGTTGTCTGACAACAGAGGGAGAACATTTGGCTCACTAAAATTACTTACAACAAGAACAAATATCTGGTGATTTGTGAAATAATCTTAAAATTTACTTAAAACTACTTAAGAATAAGAAGTTTAAGGTACAAATTTAATTTAGCCACATCATCTGTCAATATAGTGAGAAAAATTGGCTAATTAAAACACTTCAAACTAAATAAATAATTCAAAAAAGTATAGTATTACATTTAATTAATTTTTTTAAAATTCATTTTAATGTATTAAGTCGTTAAATAATTCATTGTTCTTCCAACAATCTTAAAATCTGTTTTGACTGTTTTAACTTCACATGAAAAATGTAAATGTAAAATGCCAAAGTTTATTTTTTTAAAGTTTAAATTTTAAATGGAAAGTTATGAAGAAATGATTGGTTACCCGTTTCAGTCGCAATTAGGTCAATTACTGAATGCTGTATTGGCACTGTGTAATAAAATCATACATGAACAATGCTGGATATCATAACTGAGTTTAATGCATATAGATTAGAATGTAAATTAAGGAATGGGAAATGTAAAGTGAAAAAGTGATTTAGGAAGCCAAATTTTCTCACTCCATTGGCAGATAATTGGGTTTCGTTTCAAGCAATTTTCCTAAAATAAGCCCAGTAATATTTTCTTAATAGGGAGAAAATTTTGCTCACTATAATTAAAAGTAAAAACATCTTAAAGTTTGCTCTGAATAACTTTAAAATCAATAAATTCAAATGAAATCTAACTTCTACCAGCTAAATATATATATATATATATATATATATATATATATATATATATATATATATATATTTATTTATTTATTTTTTTATTTTTATTTTTTTTTTTTTGCAGTGTAATTTTTATCATTATCATTTTTTTTTTTACATTTGTTTGTTTATTAATGAATTAGTTGCTGATTGTTGTTGAGTCAGGTTAATTTTCCGGTACTGGTACTGGCGTAGGAATGCTATACAGCTGTAAAGGCATGTCACAGATACGGTTCATATTGTATTTGTGTATTAAAATCCCTTTTCCAATACGGAAACCCCACCTCTGCTTTCCATAATTCCGGAATATGAAGTACTGTGGTGAACAGACTTACCACACTGTATATCTGGGGCTTGCGTCGCTTGGCGAGATCAATGATGTTTACTCCGTTGTAGTAGAGGTTCTCCACGCAGCCGTGAAAGTTCCGTCTGAGGAAGGTCCCAGGCTTTCCGGGGAGAGGGATCCCGCCGAAGCTGAGCTTTGAGGAGCACACATCAGCAAGTTAAAAACCATCTCCAGCGTCTACAGGGACCTAGCTCTCCCAAAAATACCACAGTACGGAACATATTCCGGGCCTCGCCGCTCGGTTCTGACAGCGCACTACACTGCTCAGCAGTTCACTGTGTTAAAAATGATCAGGATAATTACCGAGGAGTTTAATACGCTGTGGTATTATTCATCAAAAGAAATGTTTTAAAGGTCATAAAGAGGATTCTGTCATTTTAATAACAGCCCACTGCAGAAAACGAGATCTTGGCAAGTCAAATGATCCAATACCTAGAAGATACATCTTAAATTCCCAATTTCTAGAGTTTTTTAAGGCTAATTTTAAGATTATTTGAAATGATGTTTTGCTTTCATTTTTGTATTCACCATGCTGGCAGATCATTTGGCTGATTTTAAGGAACAGGCTCAAAACCGTCTGTATTGTCTGTGAACACCATGGGAAAGTTTGACTTACTAAACAAGAAAATATACCTGAAATATGTGAACATATGTGATCTTATAATTAGCTTAAAACTACCTACAAATTTGAAATATTAAGATGTATCCACTAGATATAGGCCCATTACACTTGGTAAGATCTCACTGTCTGCAGTGTATGTGGCACCACCGGTTCTATTTCGAATGTTCCACTTCACAAATCGAAGTAGAAAGTTAAAATCATGATGCATATTACGTAAAACGTCCTGTAATATTGTAAAATAATATTTTGGCCATAACGGCCAACGTTCAGGAGCCTAACACGGCCAATAAAGGCGATATTTTATCATCAATATCATCAGAAACGACCACTGTCATCCACTACATCTCAAAGTCTATAGTTCACCACATTACGGCCAGATCTGTCCCTCCCTTTGGCTCATGTGGACATGTAAACGTCACATGTCCAAACGAAAGAAGCGTGAAGCGAGTCCACCAATCAGGACACAGCGGTCACTTCGTGTTGAGCTTGATTTGAGCTGTTGGACAGAGCTTGGTTCTAGCTAACGGAACCAGTTCTTAGAGCCATAAGAAATCATGCTCCTGTTCCTCTCCATACTTAAGTACATCTGAAGGTACATACTTTAGTACTGTTACTCTCCATACTTAAGTACATCTGAAGATACATACTTTAGTACTGGTACTCTCCATACTTAAGTACATCTGAAGGTACGTACTTTAGTACTGTTACTCTCCATACTTAAGTACATCTGAAGGTACTTACTTTAGTACTGTTACTCTCCATACTTAAGTACATCTGAAGGTACATACTTTAGTACTGGTACTCTCCATACTTAAGTACATCTGAAGGTACTTACTTTAGTACTGTTACTCTCCATACTTAAGTACATCTGAAGGTACTTACTTTAGTACTGTTACTCTCCATACTTAAGTACATCTGAAGGTACTTACTTTAGTACTGTTACTCTCCATACTTAAGTACATCTGAAGGTACATACTTTAGTACTGGTACTCTCCATACTTAAGTACATCTGAAGGTACATACTTTAGTACTGTTACTCTCCATACTTAAGAACATCTGAAGGTACATACTTTAGTACTGTTACTCTCCATACTTAAGTACATCTAAAGGTACATACTTTAGTACTGGTACTCTCCATACTTTAGTACATCTGAAGGTACATACTTTAGTACTGTTACTCTCCATACTTAAGTACATCTGAAGGTACTTACTTTAGTACTGTTACTATCCATACTTAAGTACATCTGAAGGTACTTACTTTAGTACTGGTACTCTCCATACTTAAGTACATCTGAAGGTACATACTTTAGTACTGTTACTCTCCATACTTAAGTACATCTGAAGGTACTTACTTTAGTACTGTTACTATCCATACTTAAGTACATCTGAAGGTACTTACTTTAGTACTGGTACTCTCCATACTTAAGTACATCTGAAGGTACATACTTTAGTACTGGTACTCTCCATACTTAAGTACATCTGAAGGTACATACTTTAGTACTGGTACTCTCCATACTTAAGTACATCTAAAGGTACATACTTTAGTACTGGTACTCCAGTGGAGGTCTAAAGGGAGGAACTGACAACAACACTGGTGGAATTGGTTACCCTGGGGGTCTCTACTCTTACTCTGTCTGCTCCCCCTATGCTGTGCTGTAGCTCAGTGTCGGTTGTGATTGCTAGTGGCTTCACTCAGAGGAAGGACTGTATCGCGTTTAAAGCCCGATTAGGGATCTTGTTTCCTCACCCGAGTAAATTAGAGCTTCTCTAGATCTTCTACAGCGCTGTGCGCCAGCAGGAGAACCGTGCTGCATTATTACCAGCTTAACTTCTACAGGGAGAAGGAGGAACAGAAGGTGAAAGGCAGCTACCTCATAGTCGACCTCCAGAGAGTCTCCGTCACCTTTGGCCCTGAAGTGCTGCGTGTGCCGGTCTAAGGTGAAGTTGACCTGCTTGTTAAAGCGCTCGATGAGCACCGAGTGCCAGTGCTGGTCATCTAGCAGGCTGCCCAGCGTGACCACCATACGCCCACTGCTGGACCTGACCCTGGTGTCATCTGAGGGAGGCAGAGAAAGAGAGGTTACAGTCGGAGAGTCTGTAACACCGGGATTCAGTGAGTCCAATCTCGTCAGCTGTCATATTACATTAGTGTGTATTTGATGAGAAAGAAAAGATGGCCTGTGCAAAAATGATGGGACATTATGGCATATATATGTGTAAATATATATATATATATAATCTCACTGCTCATAAATGAGTCCCCTGTGACTGAACCGTACCTAAGAGCATGTACTACCTTCACCAGCACCAGTACCAGCTGGGACTGGATTGGGCATGGACTGGACAAGGTTCTGGATGTAGCCACATCAGTGTTCAGACTCTCTCACATCTAAGACTTGGTCAGTTGGTCCAGATGTGGTGGAGGCCTTCCCTGGCACAGTTCCGAGGAGAATTCCCTGTAGGCTGGGATTGTATCCACTGCTGGTAGACCCGTATGACCGTACGCTTCCACACACCTGCAGATTCAGCTACTTCCTTCACACTATGGTGTTTGGCCACGCCCACATGCAGTCCCTCCTTTTAGCCAATCATTAACATCTGCTCTGGAGCCATTTTCCACACATGGAACGAGACATTCCCTGCACTGTAGCACCTCTTCCCAGTCTATCTCTTATTACAACGGCGCGACAAAACCGCAGCCAGAGTGGAGTGAGGTGCTCTTTGTGAATGCAGCATGTTGGCTGGGCTGTACTCAAGCCATAGTGTGCTTGTTGGTGTGTCTGCTGGGATGTTAAGGTGTTCTGTGTTCAGTAAGTGTGTTTAATCTCCAGATTAGGTCATAGGTTTTTTCTTTGAAACCCAGGAAAAAAAATATCCCAGGTAGTAAAACTGTTCTGGCCCAAATCTGGCCCACATTCCCCAGTTTCACCTGGCCCACTTACCAGATGGGTTGAAGGCAACTCATGGGATGAATTCTCTCTGTAGCAAGATGTGCACCACATTAGGGCTATACCACAGCCAAAAGTAGGGAACTCTGCTGTACCTGTGCCAGAAGTGGACCAGATCAGTTTTGGGACAGGTGGGCCAAATGCATGTTGTAAATATGTGGGCCATCTTTGGCTCACAGTGAGCCAGCACTGCTGTATCTTTGCCAGATGTGGCCCATCTCCGCTTGCTATCAGGAATTTAGCCTATTTAATTTATGTAATGCTGAAAAAATTGGAAAATGAATAAAACACCATCAAAAAAAACCTTTGGCCTTGTGTTGCATTTTGTTCGGCTTTATACCTATAGCGAAACTGTGCACTGAATTAGCAAAACATGCTACATGTTCAACTTCTGCATATGACTGTATATAGTACATAGTGAATCATAACACTAACAGAGCTTAATGATGAAGTCCTCTGTATTAACTGGGGTGAGACCACCTGAGTCTGAGACCACCAATGAAAAATACTCTGCAATTTAATGCCAAGATTTTTATCACACATATATTATCACTATTGCGATTTAGATTGGGAAACATTTTACTGATATATTAAATATTCACATCAGTTTCAGGACTCCAGTATTCGCTCCGCCCTCCGTTCGCTTTAATGACGCATGCGCCGGAGCTGGAAAGACCTTCATCAGTTTATACAAGGTCCTCTGATGACTAGTTCAAATCCGCTCTCTGAACACGAGCTTCAGTCGAAGGGATACGACTCAAAACCAATCAGATCTCTTTGTCCAAATGCCTTCACATGGATCTGATGTACCATGTAAACACTGATAAAGCATCCAACCATATCCTGTAACAACAACGAAAGGTTTCTGTGATGTCACCATCCTGCTTATATAAACGATATGGACAAAAGTTTTGGGACGCACCTCTTGAGTCACTGAATTCAGTTGTTTACTCAATCAACTCGAAGCTAGTCGCTGACTGTGTGCTCAGTGATGGTAAGACATGGCTGATTGCTGACAAAGACTCACCAAGGTTGAGGTGCAAAGCTAGCCTCCCGCGGTGCAGCTCCAGAGTGATGTAGTCTCCTCGCTGGCCCTCCCCGTGCAGCAAAACACCTTCCGCCTGCCGACTCTTGAAGCGCAGAGATATCACGTCCTTCACTGTGCTCATGGACTTCTGGTTGAACCGGTAGAGCAGAGAGCTTCGGCCATCAAAGTCCGCCACGTACGATTCTAGGTGGGCATAAAACGAGGGTTCATGGCTGCAGGTGATCATCAACAGCAGGTTCAAGCTCACCTTCACATCCCGCCAAACTACGCTATCTTCCAAATCACAGCTACGTGTCGAGTTCCTCCAGTGCTGGAGCTACATATAGGATCAACATGCTGATCTAAATTTGTGCTGGTGAGAGTGGATCAGAGACGGCAGTGCTGCTGGACACCTCAGTGTCACTGCTGGACCGAGAATCGTCCACCAACCCATACCATCCAGCCCAACAGCGTCCTGTGGACAGCGTTCTGAGGGGCAGCATACAGAGGGGTAGCATCCAGTGGGTGGTGTCCTGTGGGCAGCATACAGCTGGGTGGTGTCCTGTGGGCAACATACAGAGGGGTAGTGTCCTGTGGGCAGCGTCCTTTGGGCTGCGTCCTGTGGGAGTGTCCTGTGGGCAGTGTCCGGTACCCACTGATGAAGGACTAGAGGATGACCAACACTGCACTGTGCAGCAGCAGATGAGCTATCGTCTCTGACTGTCCATCTACAAGGTGGAGCAGCAAGGTAGGAGTGTCTAATAGAGTGGACAGTGAGTGGACACAGTGTCTAAACACTCCAGCAGCACTGCTGTGTCTGATCCACTCACACCAGCACCACCCACACTAACACACCACCACCACGTCAGTGTCACTGCAGTGCTGAGAATGATCCACCCCCCACATCATACCTGCTCTGTGGTGGTCCTGTGGGGGTCCTGACCATTGAAGATCAGGGTAATACAGTACACAGAGAAACAGATGGACTACAGTCTGGACCTGTACACCTACAGAGTGTCCTGTATGGTCGGTGGAGCTGATAAGATGGGCAGTGGGTGTAGATATGGTGGAACCTGGGATCATTAACTCAGCACTCTAGTACATCTGATTAAAGTGCTGCTACACATTTAGGGTTTTGAATGGGCGTTAAAAGACCCCCATACTTATCGACACGCATCACCCTGTCAGGAGCCCGAGTCTCGCCCGTGTTGCTTATGCCCCCGCTGTGAACCACGTATAGCCTCCCCTTTAAGCCGCGATGCGCATTTCCTCCCGGGTTCGCTCTTGTGAGCGAGGTAAGGCTGTCGGAGCGCATAACACAATCTCCAACGTGCACCTGCCTTCCGACTGAAGAGCGGGATGGGGAGAGATTCCGCAGGAGACGAAGCCTGAGAGCCAAGTTTTGAGCTGAGGAAAAACTGACATGTTCGGGGGGAAAGTTGTTCAAACGGCTGCTTACATTACGGCCTATCAAAGGCGCGAGTGTGGAAGCGCGAGGAGCTTTTGAGGACTTTTGGCAGTGCAGTGCTGCGGAATGTCATCTGTAATCCACCCTAGCATAAAAAACACACCGAAATAGAAAGAAAACACACAAGAAGGGAGGAAACCGGGGGTGTGCGGTCGGGGTGGGGGGGGTCATTATATTCCATGCTTGTTTACACTGTTAGGTTGGAGAATTCTCTTGATCTGGGAGATTTTTCAGCTCATTACTGTGTAATGTTACTCATTAGAGGGACACAGAAGGAGACGCAGAGAGGAGAAAGGAAGTAAGCAGGAGCGGGAGCAGGAGGGCACATGATCAGATCCATGCGCTCTCTATATCCTATGGAGGTAAAGAGGTTTATGAGGATGTAGTTCGGCGTCTGCGTTTGCTGAGCAGTGAGTCTCATATTCAGGACGAATGAGGAACTTGGCTTGGGCGTGAAACGGACAGTGGCATTCTTCATCCACTGAGTGCACCCTGGGGTCACACCTGTCACACTGATTTGCTGATCCTTGAAATGCATTTCTGGCCATTAGCAGGAAATGCTGTTGTTGTAAATCCATTATCTGTGCTGTTTGCTGAGTAATGGATATGTCAAATCACCACGGAAACGGCTGCATGGACGAAGGAATATCAGGGCCACGGTGGGCATGAACGAGGGGCATGTGATCATATCAGAATCGGGACTTTATTAGACAGATGGTTAGAAGTTACTGGGTTTAACCCTTCAGTGTCTTGCTCAACTTTTTGGGAGAGCACGTTTTGAGTCACTGTGTGTTAATGGAGGAAGCACTGAAGTTAACTCTACCTAACCGCACCATCTCTACCAATTGGCAGAGGCCTAAAAACCCGCTGGAGGGCACTGGAGAGTCTTTTAACAGATACACGTTTACTGTTCTCATGCATAGAGGAAGCAAGGTTGTTTTATTGGCATGTTATAGATTCTGAGGTTTTGATAAACATTGTTATGTCATTTTACACAACATAAAGGACAAACAAGCCAAACGGTTGTTCAGTGTTCGGTGTGTCCACCTCTTCCCATATTTTCAGGAGACTCTTTTTTAAATGTGGGATTTACCAAAACCAAAAGAAAGGGCACATTCTGAAGATGTGAAAATTGTAGAAATGTGGACATTTTGAAAAAGTGAAAAATAAAAAAAAAAAAGTGGAAATTGAAAAAAAGGCAGAATCTAAAAATCTGCACTTTTTTTTTAAAGGCAGTTTTGAAAATCTGAATATTTGGAAAATATATGTGCAAAATAAACCTGAACTGAAAAGCCTACAGTTCAACACATGAATACTGGAAAGAGAAATTATGCACTGAGGCTAAAACGTGATGGACAAGCGTCTTTCAGATAAATGATCCCAATGTCAGGTCACATGATCCTGTTCCACCTGATCTGCTTGGGATACAGCATATACACAACTGTGACCTGATGTTGTGCTCACGCCACGAGCTTCAGTTCATCGTACCCACCACTGGCAGTGGCCATCCTCTCATCAGTGGTCACGGCTGGCTGGTGGAACCAGGAGGTTCCCCAGGCTATCTCACCTTCAGCTGATGTTCTCCTTCCGTCTGGGAGTGGATCTTATGTCCGGTATCTCCAGATTATCAGATCAACTAAGCGGGGTTTCTCTGCACCAGATATTTGCATGTCTCAAACGCTGTACCCAGAAAGTGCTACCCTACTTCCTTTTACCCAGTTTCCGCTGGTGACCCCTAGAGGACATCAAAGGAACCACTCAAGGAAAACCGGTGCTTGGGTCCATGTCTAAAGCCCATCTTCTGAGTAATGAACTCTGAATTTCCTACAGTACTGTAGATACATGACAAATCCCAGGATATCATCCAGAATTCCCGTACCACTGCATCTGTAGTGTGAAGGTAGACGTTCCTAAGACTCTTTCAGGGGTCTATAGGGGGGAGACTAAGTGCATCTTGTGAAGCCCAGTCCGGAGTCCGGAGATTTCCTTTTGTTTGCGGATTAGTCATGTCCGGGACCTTGCAGGGCAGCACGTAGGGGTTTGACCCACACTTTGTGAAGTTCCACGATGAAGGGGCGAGCTGAGAGGGAGCAGGCCTCATGCAGCATTTATCAGCAAAGCGCACATTCATCCAAGTTTAAAAGGGGGATCATGGCACGGAGCCATGCGGAATAATGGAAACGCTCACTAAGGGATAATTATAAATGTCTTTTACAGTGCAGTAATTCACCAACTGATCCATTTAGTGCTGCTCGGCTATGCATGCGATGGCATCATTAGAGACACCCCTTTATTTATTTAGCGCTAGCCTGACAGGAGCGGACTGCCGAATCTCCAGACGCGACCACGTTCCCCTGACAGCCGCCGGAATTCTGCAGGGTCAGCAAAATAAGAGAGCCGTTAATCTTTTTTAGCATGTTAGCTAATGCGTTGTCCCATCAGGCAGTGCGGTACGGCATGGTGCAGTCACTAATCCGACTCTCGGCACGCTGCTCGAGTTCCTTTGTCCGTTTCCCAGAGCGCAACAGAGACGGGGCTCTTCTGAAGGTCATGTGGGGGTCATGTGGGGGTAGTGTGATTTGATACCGTTCTGTCCCGTTTTCTAAAAGGAGATGCATAGTCCGAACACTAGCGGGGCACCAACAAATGCTCCTCCTCCTCCCTCTTTACTCCTTACCAAACCCCCCCACCCCTTCTCTCCAGGAGCTTCTCCAGCGATCCAGCTCCTTCACCATGACTGATAAGAGGTTAGAACACCATCGGGGCAGCAGAGCTACTTCTCCATCCTCTCGTGTTGGACTGATTCCACTCCTACAGCACTACAGTGACTCACTATCGCCTCTTCAGGTACACAGTGGTATTACAGACAGGATGGCCCAGGGCTAGCTGGTTAGCATGCTAACCTCAGTAGATACCTCTGCAGCACCTCTATGTAATGAACTGCACCTGTGTGGTGTAATCAGGTACTCACTGTACGCACAGCCGTAGGCCTCCACTCTCAGCCCCACCCTGCCGCTGGTGTTCCACTCCACCGGAACAAACCTCAGGAAACGGGTTCTGATGGGATGGCTGAGTTTGTGATGGACCACCGTGTCTGAATTTGTGTTCCCCACCAACCTCTGGAAACACACGGAGAGAAGAAATGAAAATGAATGAGAATAATCGCATACGATAAACAGAGAGGTGTCAAGCAATGATGAAGAGTTAGTCTGAGACGAATGCTATTAAGCTTTATTTTAATAGAACCTTTCAGGCGTATAATGCAGTTAAAGGTGCTTCATAGACCAGAGACAATAAAAATATTATAAAAATAAAACAATAAAGGTTAGTTACCAATAAACAGAAGCAGTAAACAGTAAGAATATATATATATATATATATATATACACACACACATCTGCAACAAAACAGAAAAAGATAATAATAATAATCTTTATTTGTTTAGCACTTTTTACTTTTCATGTTTATAAGACATGAAATGAGACAGATGAGACAATAACAATAAAAATATATAACATAATATAATAAAAAGAAAATCAAGAAAATAAACAGAAACAGTAGGAAAATAAGTAAAAATAATAAACAGAAAATAATTCAAAAATGTCAAATCAAATTAAAATATAAAAGAAAAGTTACAAATAAACAGAATAAAAGAATAAAAAAATAAAAATAATTAAAAAATTCAAATCAGCAACAAAAACAAACAAAAAAATAAAATAAATAATAAATAAATAATAATTAATAATAATAATAATAATAATAATAATAATAATAATAATAATAATAATAATAATAATAATAATAATAATAAAAACTTTTACATTTACTTTACATCAACATACAAACCTCTTTTAAAAATTTACTTACATAAACTGTATGTATGTTTATTTCTGCAAATTATATACAAACAAATATTGCAGCCTCTGTTCAACCAATCGGATCATCAAGACCGATCTCTGTCTGTCCTGTATGCTCTTATTCAAAAACCATCTCTGTAATTTCAGCATTGAATGGGCGGAGCTAATCGGGTGCAGGTCCAATAGGGATCTGTTTTTGTGAGGGGTTGTTTAGCAGCGTAGGCTCACAGGTCAACTCCTGTTAAAGTTTCAGAGAGCTTTTCTATGAGAGAGAAGATCTCAGGAGTAAACTCCATCCATGGTGGAGGGATACATGCTGCAGGGCGCTGTGAGGTCAAATAGTCCCCCACAAAAAAAACAGGTTTTCCAGATTTTCCATCATCGACATTCCATACACACCCAGAAGACACGTGTAGGTTCACTGGTGGTCTAGATAGTGTATATAAGGTATCTATATGTGTGTTCTAGACATGGAGAACCCTGGTTCCCATCCCCACCACCACTGTAAAGAACATCAGGCCAACTGCAATCCAAGGCAGCTCCTATACCTCCTACGCGTCTCCTCGTCCCAAACTCCCGCAGACAGGAGCCGGGTGTCTGGCTTCTTTGTTAAGTAGACGCCTCAACAGTTTATGTTAAATGTCAACTTATTTTCATCTGCTAATTTTCCTAATGCCTGAGCAATTAGAGCCTGACTCACCCGACAGTTACGCTAGGCCTGGAATACGAGAGCAGATTAACAGAAGCCCACATGGTCCGCGGTGAATCACCGCGTGCCGCAGACCTGAGGGAACATGTCAACCTTCTTCCAACATACTGCACCTCGCCCTCCGAGGACGCGCGATAACGAACTCGCACGCAGTGACGCTGGAGAACAATATCACGCAACACCCTCCCTCGGAAATCTGTCCGGCCACCCGCTTACCGTGCCCAGACATTGTTCTGGTGCCAGCAGGACTTTTTATCCGAGCATGGAGAAACGGTCTTCCACGCTGTAGATACATAGTACCGACCAAAATAGCAGCCTGCCGTGTCTTCTCACTGTAGAGTCACTGTTTGGCCAGTTACGTCGTATGTTGCCTTTTGGGTTTCTGATGTATGTGGTGTCCATGTAAACAAAGCCCGTTATTTATGGGCTCCTCGCTGTCTGTCGGGATGGTACTGTTATACGGTCCAAAAGTTTGGCGTCATGTTAATAATCATAATAATCAATCATATCTAATACGACATTCACAATTCCATAAGGCTGCTGGTAGCTACACTACCAGTCGAATAGACCCGGCTCCTCATAGCAGGTTCTCCTGATGTTGATCTTAGAGCTTTACTGTATAAAAGTGAAGACACCAAATCATGAACTAGCCCTCATGGAATTATACAGTCCACCTTAAAACACTCTCATGGAATTATACAGTCCTCCTTAAAACCCTCTCATGGAATTATACAGTCCACCCTAAAACCCTATCATGGAATTATACAGTCCACCTTAAAACCCTATCATGAAATTATACAGTCCACCTTAAACCCCTCTCATGGAATTATACAGTCCACCTTAAAACCCTATCATGGAATTATACAGTCCTCCTTAAAACCCTCTCATGGAATTATACACTCCACCTTAAACCCCTCTCATGGAATTATACAGTCCACCTTAAACCCCTCTCATGGAATTATACAGTCCACCTTAAAACCCTATCTTGGAATTATACAGTCCTCCTTAAAACACTCTCGTGGAACTATACACTCCACCTTAAAACACTCTCATGGAATTATACAGTCCACCTTAAAGTCCTTTTAAGAAATTATACAGTCCACCTTAAACCCCTCTTATGGAATTATCCAGTCCACCTTAAACCCCTCTTATGGAATTATCCAGTCCACCTTAAACCCCTCCAGAGTGGAGCTGTACAGGTGGATGGAGCAGCTTCCTTACCCTGCAGTGGAGCTGATAGAACAAGGTTTATTACTAAGCAGGTTTGGAGCGATTCTATTGGTCGGTCCATCATGAATATTCACTAACCTGAAAGGAGAGCTAGAGCTTTTACACTGTGCAGAAAAAGAGATCAAAGTTTTTACACCACTAAATATATATTAGAGGTGGAGATATGGAGGAGTACCATACTGTGTACATCAGGAGTAGATGTGGTGTAGCAGGATATGGACCGGTTCAGACTCTCAGCAGGTGGAGCTGTTCAGTGTACCACTGTAGAGTCTATAAGATCACCAGCTACATCCAGTTAGTTGGGGGTGTCCAAACTTTTGGCCAGCAGATGTATATGACCAGCAAGATTTGCCCACCACAGTCATCCAGCAATCTGCAGCCCCCAAACCGCTAGGCGGTCAGGAATCACCCTGAACAGACTTACCCTCAGTGGCTGCTGTTGCTAGCTGCGTTCTATCTGTTATTCTATTAAGAACTGTGTTACGAGATGACATCATCGTGTAACAGACAAAAGGGCTGGAATTAATAATAATAATAATAACAATAATAATGGCAATAATAATTCCACTGCTAATAATAATACAAATAATGCTAAAAATAATAAACAAAAATAATAATAAAAAACCTTATGCTAATAATGCTAATGCTAAAAATGATGATGATGATGATAATGTTGATAATGCCAATAATAATACTAATAGTATCAATGACAATGTTAATAATGCTAATGATGATGACTGATGACGATGATGAATATAATAATAATAATAATAATAATAATAATAATAATAATAATAAAAATATAATAATGATGGATGATGATGGATGACGATGGATGATGATGATGATGATGATGATGATGATGATATAGGATCTATCTGAAGTGCATGCAGATCTTCTCCGCTGTATGTTAAAGTCAGTGTAACTCTGTAGATAAGGACACGCGTACTGGAGGGTGTATATATAGAGGTGGGTTGGAGGATCTGTAGTGCCAGTTATTACCCTCTCTAACAATAAACTGGAGAGCACTCACACGACTCAACATCATCATCACCTTCTGCAGGCTACGCAGTGTGACTGGTTGGAGCAGGACTCAGAAACAGCCGTGCTCAGAAACAGCCGTGCTCAGAAACAGCCGTGCTCAGAAACAGCCGTGCTCAGAAACAGCAGTGTTCAAAAACAGCCGTGCTCAGAAACAGCCGTGCTCAGAAACAGCAGTGCTCAGAAACAGCCGTGCTCAGAAACAGCCGTGCTCAGAAACAGACGTGCAGTGGAACAGCCGTGCAGTGGAACAGCCGTGCTCAGAAACAGCCGTGCTCAGAAACAGCCATGCTCAGAAACAGCTGTGCTCAGAAACAGCTGTGCTCAGAAACAGACGTGCTCAGAAACAGCCGTGCTCAGAAACAGCCGTGCAGTGGAACAGCCGTGCTCAGAAACAGCCGTGCTAAGAAACAGTCGTGCTCAGAAACAGCTGTGTTCAGAAACAGCCATGCTCAGAAACAGCCGTGCTCAGAAACAGCCGTGTTCAGAAACAGCCGTGTTCAGAAACAGCCGTGTTCAGAAACAGCCGTGCTCAGAAACAGCCGTGCTCAGAAACAGCAGTGCTCAGAAACAGCCGTGCTCAGAAACAAAGGGAACATGCTAAAGAGGGCTGAGCTGGCAGGCGATGTACAGTCCACCTCTGACGGCCACTAACGCTGTACGTGGCGTAACTCTGGGGGGCTAAACGCAGCCCACTCTGAGTATAACTGTGGGTGTAGTGACTGTAGTGGGTGGTGTTCATCAGAATGAGCCTCAGAAAGTTAAATATACAGGTCTGAAGATCAATAAAAGATGAACTCACTTTAGAGGATCAGTTTTAGAGTGAAGTAGCCGAGGGGAGCTAACAGCTAGGCTAACCGTATCTCAGGTGAACTGAGCAGCGTTAGCAGCAGCTAGCTCTAAACAGCTTTCATGTTCCACACAGGGGAACGAGACATTCCCTGCACTGTACCACCTCCTCCCAATCTATGGATCCCGTCACTCACACCCGACATGGATTTATCCCCCTGTCATCCCTGTGTAGCGCCATCTGCAGGAGCCTGGAGTTACTACCACCTGAAACCTGCAAGCTGAACTTATTTCTGTTGAGAAAGCTGAATATAAAGTCATAGCTGAGTCTAAACCATGGACAAAAGGCTCAAACAGGGGTATTTTAAAGAGGTAAGGAACAGCAGGGTCGGGAAGGGACAACAGGGCTCGCTGTCAGGCATGGGCGGACAACTAAACAGGCCAGCTGATGGAAAACACTTAACAAACAGAGAGCACACAGCCCATTTTACACCGCTAGCAGCCAGAAATGGGCATCATTAGCTGAACTGCGAGGCTGATATCTGTGACACGAGTGCCATTTTAACCAGGACTGGTAAATAAATAATAAATAAATAAATAAGCATAAACACCCAGCACAAATAAACACCCAGCACAGATCCGAGACTTCAGAGCGCAGGACCGGAGAACATTTCCCATCTCCTGATCTTTTACACCACCATTTATATCTACACCCTGCTGCAGAAGCCTGTCGCCCTCGCTGACAGCACCCCACCGCTCTACAAGATAGTTCTTCAGCTTTTCTCGGAATAATTGTCCAATTTTCCAAGAAGAAATCGTTCCAAATGTGCATAAACTCTCAGAGACTCCGAGTGTAGCTCCCTGAGGTAAAGCTCTTCATTACTCATATAGCCATATACCTCACCTGCTGTACTCACTGGGCTGCGTACAGGCGCTGTAGGGAACCTCTGACTCAGCATCTTCAGATATCAATCCATCAATCAATCAATCCGTCAATCAATCAATCAATCAATCCATCAATCAATCAATCAATCAATCCATCAGTCAAGCTTTTATTTATAATGTATAAATAAAAGTATAGCAAGGAAGTTTAAACATGACCACAAACTTAATAATGATTAATAATATGAGTGAATAACTCAAATAACTGAAATGAGCAGGAATAAGAGAAAAACAATAATGATAAATAAAAATAATAAACAAGGAAACCAAACCAAAAAAAAGAAAAATAAATAATAAAGAAATAATAATAATAATAATAATAATAATAATAATAATAATAATAATAATAATAATAATCATGGAAACCAAGGCATAAAATATTGAATAATAAATAAAAAGTAATAAAAATGTAAATTATTATTGTTATTATTAATAATAATAATAATAATAGAAACCTAGGCAAAACTTACAGAATAACAAATATTAAAGTAATAACAATGTAAATTATTAATAATAATAATAATAATAATAATAATAATAATAATAATAATAATAATAATGCAAACCAAAGCCAAAAATATAGAAAAATAAATAATACCAAAGCAATACCAATGTGAATTATTATTATTATTATTATTATTATTAACTACAAACTGCTGCAGGCTGAGTGGGGGTGGTTTAGAGACTAAGAGTTTAAATGGTCATGTGACACCAGTGAGGGAACTTTTAGAGATTCCTGTAATAAATCCAGATTTATGTATTTATTATAGATTCGGATCTGAAGCTGATCCAGTTACTGGAGCGGTTCCACAACCGTACGCTGTGAAACCAGTGCTGTAGCTGCAGGAATGTTCCAGAAAATAAAGGAACAGGGAACACCAGGAACTCATCAATACACCCAACAACAGCATAATGAGCCACACAGAACAGAGAGAGAGGCCTGTAACTGGGATCTGGAGGCTGAGACGGAGGAGGTGCTGTGGAGGCTCTGTGGGAGTTTGATCCAGAGTTTAGGAACCACTACACTGAAAGATCTTCCACCCATAGAAGAGACTCAGCGGAGAGCAGCTCCATATTCACGACTCCAGAGCAGACCAGGGGTGCCCAGAGACCTGCACTCAGCAGTTATCAGGTTCAGTTTAGTCAAGTTCGGAGCAGGACAATCACCAACCTGCCCTGGACACCAGCCCCCCAGGACCACCATTCACCACCCCTGTGGTAGACCAACCCGCCATCGGTCCATGGTTATAGTTAATCAGGAACTTTAACCACCTGCAGACACCACCGGAGGAGCTTCCACTCAGGTACACTCGTAATCAACGTGGTAGTACCTTCAGGCTCCTGCAGGTGGCGCTGCACGAGGATGATGGGGCTATAAACCCCTGCGGGGTGTGAGTGACGGGATCCATAGATTGGGAAGAGGGGCTACAGTGCAGGGAGTGTCTCGTTCCATGTGTGGAAAATGGCTCCAGAGCAGATGTTAATGATTGGCTAAAAGGAGGAACTGCATGTGGGCGTGGCCAAAGACCATAGTGTGAAGGAAGTAGCTGAATCTGCAGGTGTATGGAAGCGTACGGTCATACGGGTCTACCAGCAGTGGATACAATCCCAGTCTACAGGGAATTCTCTTCGGAACTGTGCCAGGGAAGGCCTCCAGCAAATCTGGACCAGCTGACCAGTTCTTTGAGTGTCTGAACACTGATGTGGCTACATCCAGTAACTGGTCCAGTCCCAGCTGGTACTGGTGATGGAGGTTTTACATGCTGTTGGGCACGGTCCAGTCAGAGGGGACTCGGTTCTTGTCCGGGGAGCTTACCCTATTATGAAGTCTGTGTTCCAGCTCGGCTCCACCTGCTGTTGCTCTTTAACGCCAGAGGTAACAGGAGGCACAGTATCTCCTTCCTGACCCCCACCTTCACCCTAATCTGTAGCGTCACCCGTCCCATTACATCACAGCCTGTCCTCCCAACTGTCCTCCACTCTGTATTCCCACTCATGATGAAACACTGCCCTCTCCCAGGCTGCCTCCGTGTCTCTATCCTTCCACCTTGAGCAACGATACATCTTCCCAATTACCCGGCTGCAACAACTCACCCCCTGGCCTCCAGGGCACGGCCAACTTCCACTCATACCCGGGGGGGAGCAGCCTGACTTAGACACAGGCCCTACGTAAACAGCCTCCCCTGAACGCTTCATTATCTCTCCCCTCATATTCCGCTCTCTGTTCTCCTCCGCTAAGACGCGGCCTGCTTGCGTCGCGACGCCCTCCCAGGGGCCGATTTCATCAGCCGCGCTTTTACGTGTGCTTGTGGCGCTGTTAAACATTTCACGCCACCAAAGCCCAGGGTGATGCGACGGCGCCCCGGAGAACAGAGCGAGGGTAAATTAAGATCATTCCTGGCGTCATTTGGAGGAGAGATACTGTCTCGAACAGTCATCCAGGTTTCCACTAGATCAGTGGAAAGATCCGGAACATTGTTCCAGGAGTGACTGAAGCCCAGGAGGCTGAATAAGACGGGTGACGTCTTGCAGCATGTTTATACTCGAGTGCTTGTTAAGGAACACAGCATCAGACATCAACAGCTGCTAAACCATAAACTCCCAGAGATGGGTTCTGTTATAAACCAAACCACACAGTCAACATCCAAACATCAGAGACCTCCCATTCTTAATCCATAGGGTGTAATATGATGTTGGCCCACACAGCTATACCAGCTTCCACTCCTCTGGGAATTCTTTCCACAGGGTTAGGAATGTGCTTATGGGAATTCCTGACCATTCCTCCAGAAGCACATTGGTGAGGTCAGACACTGATGTTGGACGAGAAGGCCTGGCTCTCAGTCTCCGCTCTAATCCATCCCAAAGGTGTTCTATCGGGTGGAGGTCAGGACTCTGTGCAGGCCAGTCCAGTTCCTCCACACCAGACTCGCTCCTCCATGTCTTTATGGAGCTTGCTCTGTGCACTGGTGTGCGGTCATGTTGGAACAGGAAGGGGCCGTCCCCAAACTGTCCCACAAAGTTGGGAGCATGGAACGGTCCAGAGTCTCTTGATCTGCTGAAGCACTGGAACCAAGGGGCGGAGCCCAACTCCCGAACCACACCCCCACACCATAATCCCCCCTCCACCAAACTTTACACTCGGCACAGTGCAGTCAGACCAGTACCGTTCTCCTGGTACCGTCAAACCCAGACTCGTCCATCGGATTACCAGACGGAGAAGCGTGATTGGTCACTCCAGAGAACACGCCTCCACTGCTCTAGAGCAGGGGGCGGAGCTTTACACCACGGCACTCCACGCTCTGCACTGCGCTTGGTGATGTAAGGCTGGGATGCAGCTGCTCGGCCATGGAAACCCATTCCATGAAGCTCTACACACTGTTCCTGAGCTGATCTGAAGGACACATGAAGTTTGGAGGTCTGTAGTGATGGACTCTGTAGGAAGTCGGTGACCTCTGTGACCTATGACCCTCAGCATCCGCAGACCCCGCACTGTCATTGTACGTGGTCTACCACTTCCTGTCTGAGCTGCTGTTGTTCCCGATCACTCCCACTGTGTTCTAATCCCACTGACAGTGGACTGTGGAATATTTAGTAGGAGGGAATTTCACCACTGGACTTGTAGCACAGGTGGAGCATCCTATCACGGTACCACGCTGGAGTTCACTGAGCTCCTGAGAGCGACCCATTCTCTCACTAACGTCTGTAGGAGCAGTCTGCATGTCTAGGTCTCGGTTTATACACCTGTGGCCCTGGAAGTGATCGGAATACGCTTGAGTAAATGGCTTTGGCGATATAGTGTATGTTGTAACTTTAGCTCATGGGTTCTTTGGTTAAGGTGACATGGAATGTGAGCCACAGGTCCTACATTGAGCTGCTGGACAAACAGGTTTCACCTTTCACTCACCATCTTTCCGAGGAACACAACATTCCTACCCCGGTATTCCAGGATGACAATACCGACGTTCCGGGGGCTGCAAATGCGACTGATTGGCATGATGAACATTCCTGAGAAGCATTCACACATCTGGACTGGCCAGCAAAAGTCACAGATGCGAATCCTCTTGGAAATCTGCGGGACCACCTGGAAAACCAGGAAAATGCCATGGAAGGTATTCACCAAATCTGGCCCACCTGTCCAATTCTGTGACGTACGGGTGTGTGAACAATGATGTGGCTACATCCAGTAGATGCGAAATCCAGTCCCAGCTGTTACAGGTGCTCATGGTGCTACGTATCGGCTACAGGGGACTCATTTCTTTTGGTGTAGGAGCGCAGTCTGTTCAGACGAATGTCTGATATATGGGAAAAGCCAGAGGACTTGTTTATGTGACATGCTAGCATACTATTAGCCACAGGAACTGATGGTTGCTTCCAGGGTGCTTAGCCTTGTAGCACCCATACACAGCGAGCAATTGGTGGGGGGAATGGTGGGGTCCCTGTGAAAACTGTGAACACCAGACTTTCGGCCAAACGGATGCTTTAAGAAGGAGGCAGGGCCGTCACACGCGGGCGGTAATTGTCCTGACGAGAGGCGCCGAGCCGCGCTTTCAGCCTGACATGTTTTGCCGAGGCGAGAGTCGGTGAACAATAGGAAAACGTTTTCAACCCGAGTCGCTCCGGTTTAATACGTTCCAGCGGGCTTTCTATCACTTCCATTCGCTTCCTCGCGCTCGGCTGTCGCTCCCCGGGGAGAAGAGGACCTGAGTGTGTATCAGAAATAGAGAGCCAGCGTCTCCGAGCCTCAGAGGCCTTTACAGGAGAGCTAAGACAGGAACGCTGTCCTGAGGGGCTAAACAGGCACTCTCTCACTCTCTCCATCTCCCTCTCCTCTTCCCCTCGGTATTTCATTCTCCCTCCCTCCCTCCCTTCCACCTTCTCCTCTCTCCCTCACACTCGGCGCCTCTGATGGGCATTGCACTCCTACACCGAGAAACATCAGAGCGCATGTATTATTTACTGCTGCTCAGCCGACTAGAAAAAAGACTAAATATCTGGCGGGATCCGAGGGCCCCTGACAGGTGATGATTCCATCACACAGCGTCGGGGCTGCTCGGTGAGGGCGCAGGGAGAGGCAACTGGGAAAATTAACACCCAAGGCGTTTTTGGTTACGGACTCTTTTAAGCACATAAATGTAAACACATGCTTTGAACGTTGAGCTTTTCTCCTTCTCTCCCAGTAACAGCAAAACAGTGTTTCAGAGACGGAGAAAACAGAATACGTGCTCAAAGACGAGGGAGAACTCCCGTCTTCATTATATACCTGACTCAGACTGCAGTGGTGTCGTACCAGACTGTCATGGAGTGACTCAGAACGACAGCGGGTCATCTTCAGTGACGAGTCCCGCTTTAGTCTTGGTGGAGACGCCCAACGATAAAAGTTGTGATAAAGGAAACTAGGATCAATAACTGATGATAAATTTAGACTGATATGATCAATATTTATTGAGCTACACATACAGAAGTCTGTCTCTCAGTATGGCGTCGGGCCGCCGTGTTCGCTAACCCAACACGCCAGACGTCTCGGTATGGAGCTGTAGAGGTTCCTAATGGTGTCCTGTGATAATCCATCCCATGCAGCTTGAACATCCTCACACAGTTCCTGCAGATGGTGCGGTAGGGGTGGAGGTGGAGGGACACCAGGTCTTCTGGACGTGTGACAACAAACCGTTCATCTTGGTGCTGACCACGGTGCCTCCACACACGGATTCGTTGGGCGTCTCCACCAAGACTAAAGCAGGACTCGTCACTGAAGATGACCCGCTGCCATTCTGAGTCACTCCATGACAGTCTGGTACGACACCACTGCAGTCTTTGGTGACGGTGACGTGGTGTTAAGGACAGTCGTGGTAACGGTCTGTGTGCATGTAGTCCTGCGTGGTGCAGCCGTCTGCCAATGGTGCTGCACTAACAGGATGGAGGACACCACTGCTCGCTGGATGTCTGTAATGGTGGCTGTTGGGTCAGTCAGGTACAGAGATAAGACCCGTCCTTGCCTACGTCACATGTGCAGTCGAGCATGAAACCCACACACTCTATTATTAGCATACTGACGTTAGCATTTTGGACTGGCATTTAGTTTGATAAACAGCTTAATTGGTGGTTAAAATGTTTAAAACCACAACATAGTGAAATGGGGGTTCATAAGTGCATCACTTCAATTCAATCAATTCAATTCAATTCAATTCAATTCAATTCAATACACAAGCTATATGAATTTAGCCCTGTGTGTGAATGTCACTGTAAACAGGTACTGGCATATACTGTGACCTTGAATCAGCAAGCTGCGGCGGCCTCTCGCTCTATAACACTAGTGAAATGGCTCCGAGCCCTATAGCGGAGAATAAAGAGAAATGCGGAGTCACTGGACTATTATGGTGCCTATCGATTTCAGAGAGAAAGGTGTAAGAGAAGCCTCTGGCGCCAGGTGCAGAATACATACACACTCCTTCTTCAGGGATTCTGAATTACGGCTGCCTCTCGGCCCAAATCCTGATCACCTATACGGATACGGTACTGCACAGGAGGTCCGTGAATCCAGGCATCGGGCTTTAATACACTCTAGATTCAAAAATCAGTCCGAAAGTTCTGAAATTCAACCAGACTTGAAAGTTCAGTAAAGGAAAGCAGCTATCAAGATTTAATGACTAATTGGAGTCGGAACTCAAGGCACGCTTTCAATCCCTGAAGCCCTTGGGATTTCAATAATCATCCACTTGGCTTTGGTGGTGGAGAATTGAGGTCACATTTTTAGCTCACCGCCATGCCTGTCAAGCAGCCATTGGGGATTTTTAGCCTTTATCTCCCTCGGGCAGCTAGCTCTGTCCCGGGAGCTGACCAGGGATCAGAACGCACAGATAAAAATGGCTGCAAAAGGAATTAAAATGGCCAGAAATGTCATCAAACGTCTTGTGTAGCGTGTTCTCCATCCGGGCCACCGCTGATCACTGTAACTGAATATAAATAAATGTCTGTTCTCTGTGGTTCCTTTAACCCGCAGCTGGCTGGAAGTATCTATTCTGAATGTAAAGCTAACCATGGCCTGAATCGTGCGTCTAAGTAATTGTACAGAACCAAGACAATGAATAAAAACCCGTGGCAGGATTATAGAAGCAGTGGGCTGAAAGCTGACCACGTTAATCTAACGAACGTAAATATGTAGTTCCTGTCCAACCAGGAAGTGATATAAAGAATGCTGTTTCCATGACGCAATTAACCAGACTCTATTCCCGCTTCATCTTCATCAGGCTTTAACCAATCAGCCCTGTGGGTTTGGGATTGCTGATGGTTACTGTGCTGCAGCTACGCATCCCTGCTAAAGAATGAACCTGATGGAACGCTGGTGACATGCTTGATGGAACATCCCATCATTCCCAAAAGCATACTCCAGACCAGGAAAGGACAAGTGCTTACAAACCAGACAACACAAGGTCAAGGCGTGGTGGGCTGATCTTGTCTGGCTAGAAGGTGTGGTCAACGAGTGGTGGGCTGATCTTGTCTGTCTAAAAGGTGTGGTCAACGAGTGATGGGCTGATCTTGCTTGTCTTGAAGGTGTGGTCAACGAGTGGTGGGCTGATCTTGTCTGGCTAGAAGGTGTGGTCAACGAGTGGTGGGCTGATCTTGTCTGGCTAGAAGGTGTGGTCAACGAGTGGTGGGCTGATCTTGTCTGGCTAGAAGGTGTGGTCAACGAGTGGTGGGCTGATCTTGTCTGTCTAGAAGGTGTGGTCAACGAGTGGTGGGCTGATCTCGTCTGTCTAGAAGGTGTGGTCAACGAGTGATGGGCTGATCTTGCTTGTCTTGAAGGTGTGGTCAACGAGTGGTGGGCTGATCTTGTCTGGCTAGAAGGTGTGGTCAACGAGTGGTGGGCTGATCTTGTCTGTCTAAAAGGTGTGGTCAATGAGTGGTGGGCTGATCTTGCTTGTCTTGAAGGTGTGGTCAACGAGTGATGGGCTGATCTTGTCTGTCTAGATGG
Source organism: Prochilodus magdalenae (assembly GCA_024036415.1). NCBI lineage: Eukaryota > Metazoa > Chordata > Actinopteri > Characiformes > Prochilodontidae > Prochilodus > Prochilodus magdalenae. Next base: position 22,085 of record JAMWET010006346.1, on the reverse strand, counting down.
TGTGGTCCACGAGTGGTGGGCTGATCTCATCTTGCTAGAAGGTGTGGTCAACGAGTGGTGGGCTGATCTCGTCTGTCTAGAAGGTGTGGTCCACGAGTGTTGGGCTGATCTTGTCTGTCTAGAAGGTGTGGTCAGTGAGTGGTGGGCTGATCTTGTCTGTCTAGAAGGTGTGGTCCATGAGTGGTGGGCTGATCTTGTCTGTCTAGAAGGTGTGGTCAACGAGTTATGGGCTGATCTCGTCTGTCTAGAAGGTGTGGTAAACGAGTGGTGGGCTGATCTCGCCTGTCTAGAAGGTGTGGTCCATGAGTGGTGGGCTGATCTCGCCTGTCTAGAAGGTGTGGTCCATGAGTGGTGGGCTGATCTTGTCTGTCTAGAAGGTGTGGTCAACGAGTGGTGGGCTGATCTTGTCTGTCTAGAAGGTGTGGTCCACGAGTGGTGGGCTGATCTTGTCTGTCTAGAAAGTGTGGTCAACGAGTGGTGTGTTGATCATGTCTGTCTAGAAGGTGTGGTCAACGAGTGGTGGGCTGATCATGTCTGTCTAGAAGGTGTGGTCAACGAGTGGTGGGCTGATCTTGTCTGTCTAGAAGGTGTGGTCAGGGAGTGGTGGGCTGATCTCGTCTGTCTTGAAGGTGTGGTCAACGAGTGGTGGGCTGATCTTGTCTGTCTAGAAGGTGTGGTAAACGAGTGGTGGGCTGATCTCGCCTGTCTAGAAGGTGTGGTCCATGAGTGGTGGGCTGATCTTGTCTGTCTAGAAGGTGTGGTCCATGAGTGGTGGGCTGATCTCGCCTGTCTAGAAGGTGTGGTCCATGAGTGGTGGGCTGATCTTGTCTGTCTAGAAGGTGTGATGATGATACGCAACTCATGCTTTCCTTCCCATCATCTGAAACACAGGTCTGCAACCGCATCTCAGCATGCCTGACCGACATCAGCTCATGGATGACAGCTCACCACCTTAAGCTCAATCCCAGCAAGACTGAGCTGCTGTTCATCCCGAGCACTACAGGTCCTCACTGTGATCTCACCATCTCATTCGGGAACTCGTTGATCACCCCGACTGAGGATGCAAGAAGTCTTGGAGTGATTCTGGATGGCCAGTTATCGTTCTCGGCTCATATAGCGAACCTGACTCGGTCATGCAGATTCCTCCTCTACACCATCCGGAGGATTCGACCCTTCCTTTCTCAGGAAGCCACCCAGCTGCTGGTCCAGTCTCTGGTCATTTCAAGGCTAGACTACTGCAACTCGCTCCTGGCTGGTCTTCCTCTGCGGGCCATCAGGCCCTTGCAACTTGTCCAGAACGCTGCAGCCCGTCTCATCTTCAACCTTCCGAAGTTTACCCACGTCACTCCACTGCTGCGCTCCCTCCACTGGCTCCCTGTCGTTGCCCGCATCAGATTTAAAACTCTGAGGCCTACAAAGCCAAGACTGGACCAGCGTCTCCCTACCTTATGGTAATGGTGAAGAGTCGAGCTGTACCTCGAGCCCTTCGTGCTTCAAGTACAGCTCGTCTCGAACCACCATCCCTGAGGACACATGGAAGACAAGCGTCCAGACTCTTCTCTGTCCTGGCTCCCAGATGGTGGAATGAACTCCCACTGGGCGTCAGAACAGCGGAGTCTCTCGTGGTCTTCAAACGCAGACTGAAGACCCATCTCTTCGTAAAGCACTTAAGCGAGTGAGCTCTAGTAGAGGTGTAAATTGTGTGTATTGTGTGGCAATTTAATGATCTTGTTGTATTGCACTTATGTCCTTTGTCAATGTGTATTGTGTTGCACTTATATAGACCTTTCTCTAGGTACCAGCACTGGCCCCCTGTTCGGGCAGTGTCTGAGCTCGTGGTGAGTTTTAGGCTCTAAACTTCCTACTAACTGGAATATTATCCAACAGATCACTAAGCATGGTTGTAAGTCGCTCTGGATAAGAGCGTCTGCTAAATGCCTTAAATGTAAATGTAAATGTGTGGTCAACGAGTGGTGGGCTGATCTTGTCTGTCTAGAAGGTGTGGTCCACGAGTGGTGGGCTGATCTTGTCTGTCTAGAAGGTGTGGTCAACGAGTGGTGTGTTGATCATGTCTGTCTAGAAAGTGTAGTCAATGAGTGGTGGGCTGATCTTGTCTGGCTAGAAGGTGTGGTCAATGAGTGGTGGGCTGATCTTGTCTGTCTGGAAGGTGTGGTCAACGAGTGGTGGGCTGATCTTGTCTGTCTAGAAAGTGTGGTCAGCGAGAGGTGGGCTGATCTTGTCTGTCTAGAAGGTGTGGTCAGCGAGTGGTGGGCTGATCTTGTCTGTCTAGAAGTTGTGGTCCATGAGTGGTGGGCTGATCTTGTCTGTCTAGAAGGTGTGGTCCACGAGTGGTGGGCTGATCTTGTCTGTCTAGAAGGTGTGGTCAGTGAGTGGTGGGCTGATCTTGTCTGTCTAGAAGGTGTGGTCAGGGAGTGGTGGGCTAAAATCGTCTGTCTTGAAGGTGTGGTCAACGAGTGGTGGGCTGATCTTGTCTGACTAGAAGGTGTGGTCAACAAGTGGTGGGCTGATCTTGTCTGTCTAGAAGGTGTGGTCAGGGAGTGGTGGGCTAAAATCGTCTGTCTTGAAGGTGTGGTCAACGAGTGGTGGGCTGATCTTGTCTGACTAGAAGGTGTGGTCAACAAGTGGTGGGCTGATCTTGTCTATCTAGAAGGTGTGGTCCATGAGTGGTGGGCTGATCTTGTCTGTCTAGAAGGTGTGGTCAACGAGTTATGGGCTGATCTTGTCTGGCTAGAAGGTGTGGTCAACGAGTGGTGGGCTGATCTTGTGCGCGACCTCAGTAGGGGCAGAGTTTGCACAGTAAAAGTTTTGGTGCCGGCCAAACCCAGTGTCAAACAACCATGAAGGTCAGGAAACAATACAGACCAGGAAGAGAATACACAGTGTCACCTCATGATCAGCCCATCCGCCATCTTGGATTTCCGGCTACCTTCTCCCTGTGCCTGCACATATGCGTTTCCATAGGTAGAACTTTGCACTCAACGGAGCACTAATCCACTCTGTGGGATTGGGATCATTGATGATTACTGCTCTACAGCTATTCATCCCCGCCAAGTTTCAAAACAATGCAGACCAGAAATGGACAAAGACGCCTACAGACTGGACAACACAAGCTCAAGGACTGGTAAACGTGTGCATACGCATAGATGAGGTGTACACAACTGAAGCAGAATGAAATCCAGAGGGAAAATTGGACCGGAAAGAAGGAAATATGGAGCACTGGAAGAAATGCTTGGTGATGCCAAATACAGAGGGAAGGAGAAACCTGCCATGAAGGTCAAGAAGCCATTAAGACCAGGAAGAGAGTACACAGTGTCACCTCCTGATTGGTCCATCCGCCATCTTGGATTTCCACCCACCTCCTGCCTGTGCCTACAAATATGCATTTCCATAGGTTGGCAAGCCGCCACGTCAGAAATGGTATGAACATTCTTAGGCCTCAGTGGAGCGTCAGTCTGCTCCGTGGGTTTGGGATCGCTGGCGATTTCTGCTCTATAGCTGTGCATCCCTGCTAAGTTAGCCCAAATGTGAAATGATAAAGATCAGCCAAGGTCAAGGATGCATACACACCAGACAAGACACGGTCAAGGAGTGGTAGAAGCAAGCATATGCAAATCTTACATATGTCTGAGATGGGGTATACACAACCGTGCCAGGATGAAATCCAGAGGGAATCAAGACTTGGACCAGAAACAAGAAAATATGGACCGTTGGAATAAATGTTTGGAGAGAGAGCCAAGGAGAAAACAGCCATGAAGGTCAAGAAGCCATACAGACCAGGAAGAGAGGACACAGATCAGCCCATCCGCCATCTTGGATTTTTACCCACCTCCTATCTGTGCCTGCTTATCCATCTTTCTATAGGTTGACACGCCCCCACGTCGGAACCCACTGCAGTAACAGTTGAAATAGTATGAACTTGTTTTACCCCCTAACAGACGCCAATCCGCCCAGTGAGTTTGGGAACACTGATGATTACTTTGCTACAGCTGTGCATCTCTGGATGGAAAACTGATGATACGCTTGACAGAACATCCCATCTTTCTCAAAACCATGCTCCAGCCACACGAAGCAAGCACTGAATTTGTATTAGCCAAAATGTGAAACGGATCCAGGAAAGGTCAAACATGCCTACACACTAGACAGCACAAGGTCAGGGAGTGGGGGATGCGTACATATGCAAATCGCTGCAGAGGTGCAATCAACCGGAACCAGAGCAGAGTTTGTACAGTAACAAATCCAGAGGGAAACATGTGACCCAGAGCCAAAGCAATATGGGACCATCTAGTGATAATGTTGGTGCTAGCCAAACACAGAGCCAACGAGAGAACAGCCATGAAGGTCAAGAAGCCATACAGACCAGGAAGAGAAGACACGGTGTTGCTACTGATCAGCCTGCCACCACAGCCACCAGCTGGGACTGGATTGGGCATGGATTGGACAAGGTTCTGGATGTAGCCACATCAGTGTTCAGACTCTCTTGCATCAAAGAACAGGTCAGTTGGTTCAGATTTGGTGGTACACTTCCGAGGAGAATTCCCTGTAGACTGGGATTGTATCCACTGCTGGTAGACCCGTATGACCGTACGCTTCCACACACCTGCAGATTCAGCTACTTCCTTCACACTATGGTCTTTAGCCACGCCCACATGCAGTCCCTCCTTTTAGCCAATCATTAACATCTGCTCTGGAGCCATTTTCCACACATGGAGCGAGACATTCCCTGCACTGTAGCACCTCTTCACAATCTATGGATCCCGTCACTCACACCCTGCAGGGATTTATAGCCCTGTCATCCTCATGCAGCGCCATCTGCAGGAGCCTGGAGGTACTACCACCTTAAACACTCAAGGTGACTCATTTCTGGTCTGGGAAGCTTACACTGGGTGTGCCACGTTCCGGATTCTCCATTAGCTTCTAGTGTGCAGGTCTGATATCTTGTTCTTGCTGTGGATCACGAAGTCTGCTTCTCAACAACTTCAGCAAGCACATGTCAGGCCACCGCATGACCCGATCCTGGATATGGGCCTGATATCAGTTAAGAATGTTTCTGATTTTGAGCTGCAAGAGCCTAAATGAGTCGCCGGCATCATTAGACTTGATGGGACCCGAATGGACCACCAGGCTCCTGCTCTGAGCAAAGCAATCTAATAAAACGATGGGCCTTTGGTATCGATTACCTGTGGGCTGCTCAGACCTCTGTGTAATGGAGAATGGAGAGATGGCGTTGGGGGGGCTCCTGTATTGTCTGATTTAGAGGCCTGTAGTCAATGGAAGATAATTGGTGCCAGGAGCACCGTATGGAGGCGGGGTGACGCTCGACGATTAGGTGCCAAAGGCCAGTCAACCATATTTAAAGCGATCCTTCTTTCTCATGACAAAATGGCCTTGTTGTTTGCTTGAGGGGGGAGCGAGGTGATCGGTAGACAGAACCTGATTGGAAAAATAAGATTGAGTCCTTAAAATTCCATGGAGAATCGTGCAAAAGTCTTTGGACTCTTTATTCCAGAGATTTTCCAGACTCCCATCCATTTGAAGGGGATTACGGTAGCGTGAGGGCGGTTGCACAACATGTGTCTGTAACGTCTGAATCTGCCAAGCACAATATTCTGTGCAGGTTCCCAATTCGTGCAGTCCTTTTCTATTTGTATGCAACAGCAATTTTGCTGCGGCATGACCAAACCTCTCCAGTCTTTGATACAATAACCTCCTTCAAAGTACTGGCAGCATTTCAAAGAGCCTGACTACAAAACAGTACCTACAACCTGCACTCGAAAACAAAAAGGAAAGCCATGCCGAGGAAAGCCGAGGATGCCTGATTGACTTTCCCATAACGGAATGGAATGCTCTTCAGAAAATGGTTGGGAATGTCAATCACTGGGATACAACAAGATGACAATGCCAAGGTGCGAAAGTCCAGATCTACCTGCCCAACATAAAAGCTGCTGGGGGTCTCAAATCCATGGACTGACCACCCCAATCGGAAAGTCCATACCTCAACATCGCATACTTGGATGGTGGGAACTTTATTGGGGATTAACCCACAGGGCGGAAACTTGGTGTGTGGGTTTGACATCCTGAGACATGCTAATGATTCAGGTTTCGACCGTGCATGTGACGTAAGCAGGGTCGGGCCTTATCCCTGTACCTGACTGACCCAACAGCCACCATTACAGACCTCCAGCGAGCAGTGGTGTCCTCCATGAGTCCTCCTGTTAGTGCAGCACCATCGGCAGACGGCTGCACCACGCAGGACTACATGCACACAGACCGTTACCACGACTGTCCTTAACACCACGTCACCGTCACCAAAGACTGCAGTGGTGTCGTACCAGACTGTCATGGAGGGACTGAGAATGGCAGCGGGTCATCTTCAGGCTTGGTAGAGACGACCATCAATGACTACTCCTGTAAAGAAATGGACACAAACTCCAATAACCCTCACACCGGTCAGCAGGACACCATGACCAGCCCCTGACCTTCACACCTGCCTCTGCTCTGACAGCTACCGCACTCTATCAACCATCAGCTCAGTCCAGGCTCTTCCAGCCCACCTCAGCTTTCTGCACTGCGTGTGAAAACAGCGTGGGCGAGCCTCCAGCGCCACTCCTCCTCCACCCACAAGCACGCGCTCGCACACACACCGAGAAAGTCATCCACACTGACAGACACGAATGCGGCGCCGTAGCTCAAATCCCCCCCCAGCAGCTCGTAAGAGGAAAGCAATGGCTGTACGGAGACGCCCGCAAAGCCTCTGGACTCAGCAATTTTCCAAAGAGGTAATCCTGGTCCGGGTGCCAGCAGGTGACAGGCAAACAAGACGAGAGGCGATGGAGGTAGCGTGTGAAATGTGTAGCTGTCAGCTGGCTAGCAGCAGGGCGACTGCAAACACGCTCCATCTATCTAAATAGCTATTCCTGCTTTTTAAATACAGCTCTGTCAGCTCAGATGGCTTGCGACGATATCGTCCCCCTCTACTCACCTCAGCGGAGACCCTCCGCAGATCTTCAAAGGCTACGGGCCAATCGGGATATGAATGGCCTGCCGGCTGGACCACTTCCAGCACCAGTCAACAGAATGAGATATAGTAATATAGATATAGTATATATGTACTAGATATAGTAACAACTGCACCCAGAAGGAGGTGTGGGAGTGCGGGTGTGTTGGGAAGGAAGATAAAGGTTAGCAGGATCAATAACTGATACATTTAGATGGGCGTGTCTAAACTTTTGACTGGTACTGTACTATAGAGCTTTGATTGCTGCAGTGGTGCCCAGTCTCATCCACAGTGGCCCAGTGCACCAGACACCCTGCAGTGCATGTGACGGTCAGTCGGGCACTCTTGGGTCAGTACCTGTTTAACCCAACATCCAGCGATGAGTCATCCTGTTAGTGCAGCACCATCGGCAGACGGCTGCACCACGCAGGACTACATGCACACAGACTGTTACCACGACTGTCCTTAACACCACGTCACCGTCACCAAAGACTGCAGTGGTGTCGTACCAGACTGTCATGGAGGGACTCAGAATGGCAGCGGGTCATCTTCAGTGACGAGTCCCGCTTTAGTCTTGGTGGAGACGCCCAACGAATCCGTGTGTGGAGGCACCGTGGTCAGCACCGAGATGAACGGTCTGTTGTCACACGTCCAGAAGGCCTGGCGTCCCTCCACCTCCACCCCTACCGCACCATCTGCAGGAACTGTGTGAGGATGTTCAAGCTGCATGGGATGGATTATCACAGGACACCATTAGGAACCTCTACAGCTCCATACCGAGACGTCTGGCGTGTTGGGTTAGCGAACACGGTGGCCCGACGCCATACTGAGAGACAGACTTCTGTATGTGTAGCTCAATAAATATTGATCATATCAGTCTAAATTCATCATCAGTTATTGATCCTGGTCACCTTTATCTTCCTTCCCAACACACCTGCACTCCCACACCTCCTTCTGGGTGCAGCTGCAAACTGGTTTCTGATTGGCCCTCAAGATGAACAGTGAGAAACAGGCTACAGTAGAACACCGTGATGTCAACACGCCTTTACTGTAGTTCCTCCTCTCCATAGGAGAACTCGTCGCCTCCTCTGTTCTCCTCTCACTCTCACACACAGAACACACAACACACACACACACGCACACACACACACACACACACACACACACACACACACACACACACACACGCACGCACACACACGCACACACACGCACACACACACACACACACGCACACACACACACACACACACACACACACACACACACACACACACACACACGCACACACACACACACACACAATAAAAGGCGGTGAATGCTGGCGAGTGCAATTATCCCTCTCTTCGGGGAGCCCATTCACACCTACCTACTGGAGGACCTTCTCTGACACACAGCAGAGGCAAAACAAACTCCACTGTACCTCACTGCGCTTTCATCCTCACAGCTCCCCTCCACAGCTGCTGCATCGCTCGAGTCGAGCAGGAGCGACACGCATTACCACGAGGACACGCAGCAGCTGGCTAACGTAATCAGCTCCTCTGTTAAAACAGCAGCCTCTCACATCACAGCCACTCGGAAAGCCTCGGCAGCTGAGGGACGTGGTGGGGTGAAACCAGCTGCTTGAGTGAGAGACCACGCTTTCAGAGAAAATCAGAAACACAGATTCATAATCACTTAGCATTAACACCACTGATTCAGGGAGACGCACCATTACAGAGGCTCAATCAAATCCTCACAGCAATGTTCAACATCAGTACCTGACCTCACTAATGCTCAATCAAATCCTCACGGCAGTTTTTAACATCAGTACCTGACCTCACTAATACTCAATCAAATCCTCACGGCAATGTTCAACATCAGTACCTGACCTCAGTAATACTCAATCAAATCCTCACAGCAATGTTCAACATCAGTACCTGGCCTCACTAATGCTCAATCAAATCCTCACAGCAATGTTCAACATCAGTACCCGACCTCACTAATGCTCAATCAAATCCTCACAGAAATGTTCGACATTCGTACTGGAGCTCACTAATACTCCATCAAATCCTCACAGCAGTGTACCAACATCTGTACCTGACCTCAGTAATGCTCAATCAAAACCTCACAGCAATGTACCAACATCAGTACCTGACCTCACTAATACTCCATCAGATCCTCACAGCAGTGTTCAACATCAGTACCTGACCTCACTAATACTCCATCAGATCCTCACAGCAGTGTTCTAACATCAGTACCTGACCTCACTAAAACTCAATCAAATCCTCACTGCAATGTTCCATCAGTACCTGACCACACTAATGCTCAATCAAATCCTCACAGCAATGCTCCAACATCAGTACCTGGCCTCACTAATACTCCATCCAATCCTCACAGCAATGTTTCAACATCAGTACCTGACCTCACTAATATTCCATCCAATCCTCACAGCAATGTTCCAACATCAGTACCTGACCTCAGTAATACTCCATCACATCCTCACAGCCATGTTCCAACATCAGTACCTGACCTCAGTAATACTCCATCAAATCCTCACAGCAGTGTTCCAACATCTGTACTGGACCTCACTAATACTCAATCAAATCCTCACAGCAGTGTTCCAACATCTGTAATGGACCTCACTAATACTCCATCAAATCCTCACAGCAATATTCAACATCTGTACTGGACCTTACTAATACTCAGTCCTGGTGTTAGTTACTCTGCTGTGAAGCCCCTTCGGCTGGTTGGCTGTATATCGTCTAAATCCTGAGGAAGAATTCCTTCCAGCGGCGAATCATCCTCCACATCCCATCTAGCACAGGACTGGGAGTAACTGACACACACAGACAGAGCCCTAATCTCGGAACATCACCCGGCAACACAATGCATAAGGAAAATGTCACATTCCAGCTATTAATTAATGCCAGGGACGGAGCTCCTTCAGCGGCGAGATCCGCTCCGGATAAACCGCACCGAGACAGCAGGACCTGAAAGCGGTGACTTGAATGAGCTCCTGTGGAAACGTGAGCCCGGGGCCGCGTGTGAAAGGCCCGGAGCCGCCCGTTCTGCTGAATTTGCTCACTGAATGACTCGTCCATCAAATTCCTGAGAAAAACTGTCAGAATTTAAAAAGCCCAATCAGTCATATCTCCGTCCCTCAGCGCAGGGCTATTACAAAGAGCTGGACGCGCGACAGCGGAGCTTAACCCCCCCTAATCTCACACCAGGAGAGACCCGGCGCAGACGCTGACTCGCTGCTCGACGGCTCGCTCGGCAGCGCCATTCTCTTCCCCTAGCTAACCGCAGACCGGCTGTCAGAGCCGGGATTTCTCAGGCCTCGCCGGGAAAAAAGCTCCTTTGTTAATGCTCCTCTTTGAAGTGGAGCGACTTAGAGAGAAATGAATTACGGTAGACTAATAGAAACCACTTTCCCAGCAGAAAACACTTCCCCAACAATGGAACGCCTGACATTCTCAAGGGGCGGGAACGCGACACGAGGATTTTTGTGCATCCCGTGCATTTCCAGAGCACGTCTCCGGCGAGAAATTCATTTCACGCCAAGTCTGGAGGTTTTCAGCCCGACGTGCGGAGTCACTCTTCGTTTATTGCATTTCCAGCCAAAGACAGCATTAGGAAAAAATACTATCCGGATTCCAGGATGTCCGTCTGTGGAGGCTGGATATGAGGTAGTCCAATGGCATAAGGGTGGAGAAAGTCCAAAAGGGGAAAATTTGATAGAAAAAAGGAGATTTTAAAAATGATTAAAAGCTACAGGGAAAAATTATATCCTGGCCAATAAAATGATCTCAGATTCCACTTGTTTTAGTCTAATTTTAACTTAATTCCCTGGAATTTTTACCTGTTCTGGGTAATTTTAGCAAGTGAAAGCACAAAAATAAGTCAAATAATTAAATTATCACCCAATATGGTGAGAAAAATTGACGCGCTAAAGTCAAACTAATGAGCTAAACCCCCTGGAACAAGTTAAATATATTAATATAATAAAAATATAATAATTTTTTTAAAATTAAAAAATAAATCTAAAATCAGAATTTTAAGACATACTAACTAGATATGACATCATTTTACATGTCAACATATCATTTTTGCAGTGTAGAGAGAAAATGGGACTCCTAACAACCACCTGGAAGACCAGTCCCTATCCGACAAACAGCACCTTCATCTCTGAGAGAGAGGAGAACATCAAGCTCCACTCCTGCTTCAGATCTGAGAACCTCCACAGGAGTTCCTGTCCATCCTTCTTCCACTGTAAGAGACTCCTCAACACTATGGAGGTCTGAAAGGAGGTGTAGCTGTTCAGGAAGCTCCTCACTGAGAAAAGGAGACACACACATCCTACAAAGAAGCTGCTGCTTCTCTTAGAACAACAGACTGACCACCCCAGAGTCCAGAACCTCAACACCACTGAGTGTGTTTGGGGTTATCTGGATGGGGAGAAGAAGCAGGAGATGCTGAACCAGCTTCTCAGACTGAGGTGTGGAGGTGTGTCTCTCTGAGGAACTGAAAGGGAGTCACCTGAGAGGAACGGACGCTGGAATGAAAGTGAAGAGTGGCAGCCATAAACAGGCTGCCATGGTAACGATACAGCACAGGGATATTATAGTAAAATATGTTTTATATATTTCTTATTTTGTTTTAAGCTTATTTATCTTACTTCTAACCATATTCTTTAAACATACGCCAGATGATCTGCCAAAATAATAATTAAAAAAATATATTTATTTTTCTTACATCACTTAAAACATGTTAGAACATCAAAGACATAAAAGAAAAGGCCTTAAAACAAGTTTATACATTTACAAAATTAGAAATAGAAGGAATGTCCACTAGATATAAAATTGTTATTCTTGTTTTAAGTCATTTTAGTAAGACTAAAGATGCATTGTATCAAAGTGTATTGTTTTTTACTTACCGATATAATAATAAAATCATATTTGGTGTCTTAAAATGACCAATTCAGAAAAAAAGCAGAAATATAAAATAAGTTTAATAAACTTCTAATAAGTTTAAAATGAAATGAAAAATTTAACACACATCAGCTAGATATAAGATCACTGTACGTACGTGTCAGATGAATTTAGTAAGCCGAAATTTTAAATATTAATATTAAATATATGAAATAAAAGCTAAATAATCTGCCAGTGTTATATTATAAATTCATCTGGTTTACTAAAATCACTTAAAGCCAGCCAGAAGTTAAAAAAGAAGTTAATTACTGTTTACAATACATTGTAATATAACTGCATTTTCTAAAAAATCATAAAAATTATGAAAAAAAAGAAAAAAAGAAGTGAAATAACCTTATAATGAGCTTAAAATAAAATGAGACATGCAGGAAACATTTCAGTTTCTCAATATAAGTTGTTTTAAGCCTTAAAAAATGTAAAATTATCTGCAAATATTATAATAGGGGATTATTTGGCTTTTAAGAAATACGTGAAATAATCCGAAATTAAATTTACAACACTGCGTATCCAAAACGAGAAATACAAGATTAATCAGCCAGATATGATTTCCATCATTTTACTCACCAATATAACAATAGTTCTTGTTTATATTTAGACCTTTATAAAACATTAATTAATTAGAATTAAACATTAATATCTTCCTCTGAAAAGTCATTTCCGGCAAAAATTAAAATTATAAAACGTGCCCCGTACTGTATCAGGAAGCTGCCAGCAGATTACAGTATACCTCTCCACCGCTGAACACGCAGACCACCTCCACGCCCAGCCCTAATCAGATGCAGATTACCCATCATTCACCACTCTTACCAGCTGCTGTCTGCAACTTCCTGCCCGTGCGTTCCGTCGCTCCGTTCAGCAGGTGCGTGTTTTTTTTAAGCTCCGCAATAAAAACAGTGGTAGAACGCTCCGTTCAGACCTCCGCCTCCACGCTAACTCGGCAAACCCAGCTTAACAATGTTGACTCTGAGCGAGTCTACGCACTTCCTGTGCGGCCCCGAAGTTTTCCAGCACACACGACCAAGCGACAAAAAAAAAAAGAAGTAATTAACTCTATATATAAACTTCAAGCAATATTTCAGCGGGTTTGTGGATAAATGGTCTCGTACCTGACTGTAATATCTCCCTGCCATTAGGTAAGCGTCTAAATGTCATTATACCTTTTATATAACAGGGGCGTCTCAATCTGAATGTAATTGCCTGGCAGCAATATGAGACGATGGATCTCTCGGTAGACACACTCCTCCATCTTAATAACCCGGGTTATAAGCACGAAGGCTCAGCCCGAAGGAAGAAGCCTTCCTAGTTCATCACCAACGCTCCTCGCCAAAGCAAGAGGGCTTCCCGTCAGCAGGGTGGTAGGATATTCCTAGACATCTCCATCTAAACATTAAAAATGGGAATGCCTTGCCGTAAAAGGAGATAGAGATGCACTGGGATTGGTTCTCACAGCGGCTATGATGGATGTATTCACTGGGCGTGGCATTCCATTGGGAATGATAAGCATCACACTGTAAAAAAATAGAACCTGCCAAATTAAATAATCCCACATCTAGCTGATATACACTTTACTCTGGGAATTCTTTCCACAGGGTTAGGAATGTGTTTATGGGAATTCCCGACCATTCCTCCAGAAGGACATTGGTGAGGTCAGACACTGATGTTGGACGAGAAGGCCTGGCTCTCAGTCTCCACTCTAATCCATCCCAAAGGTGTTCTATCGGGTGGAGGTCAGGACTCTGTGCGGGCCAGTCCAGTTCCTCCACCCCAGACTCGCTCATCCATGTCTTTATGGAGCTTGCTCTGTGCACTGGTGTGCGGTCATGTTGGAACAGGAAGGGGCCGTCCCCAAACTGTCCCACAAAGTTGGGAGCATGGAATGGTCCAGAGTCTCTTGGTCTGCTGAAGCATTAAGAGTTCCTCTCACTGGAACTAAGGGGCGGAGCCTAACTCCTGAACAACACCCCCACACCATAATCCCCCCTCCACCAAACTACACTCGGCACAGTGCAGTCAGACCAGTACCGTTCTCCTGGTACCGTCAAACCCAGACTCGTCCATCGGATTACAAGGCGGAGAAGCGTGATTGGTTACTCCAGAGAACACACCTCCACTGCTCTAGAGTCCAGGGGCGGAGCTTTACACCACTGCGTTCCACACTCTGCACTGCGCTTGGTGATGTAAGGCTGGGATGCAGCTGCTCGCCATGGAAACCCATTCCATGAAGCTCTACACACTGTTCCTGAGCTGATCTGAAGGACACATGAAGTTTGGAGGTCTGTAGTGATGGACTCTAGAAAGTCAGTGACCTCTGTGACCTATGACCCTTAGCATCCGCTGACCCCGCTCTGTCATTGTACATGGTCTAACACTTCCTGGCGAGTTTCTCCATGCTAGGTCGCCTCTGGTTTGCTTAGTAGGGGCTTTAACCCGGATTCTCGGTAAAGCTGCTTTGGGACAACATCTGTTTGGCTCGACTCTAGTGAGTATCATTTGACGGGACGCCAGGGCAGATGAACTGTCAGAACAGCTCTTCACATTTACTGGCCAGGTTTAACCAGAGCAATCAATACGCTCCCATCATCACTCCGAACATTCCGTTCGGTCGCTTGAGTTCCACAGTCCCACTGTTATATTACCACTATGCTGCTTAATAATGCTTGATTGCGTTTTCCACTCCAGCGCTGGATATGTGTAATTGATTGGCTTAGCAATGCCGAACGCTAGAAGAACATCTTAAGAGGATGTTGTCAGGAGGGCAATTACCGTCCTCTTGAGCAGCCCCTGAGGTTAATCACTATCAATATCGCAATCAAAAACCACCCAGTCATGAAACCCGTTGCACCACAAATTGCCGGTTGGAAATGTCAATAGGCAGGTAATAAAAAACCTCGGGACTCACCCCCACGCTATCCTCGTGCCTGTACTGCTTCCAGACACGGGCGGCGTCGCTGTACAGGAGCATGTAGGCGCTGACCCAGTCGTGGCTGCCGTATCGGCCCTGGACGGCCACCGCCGTCACCTCCATCCGCGCCCGGAGATCCAGCTGCAGCCAGGGGGACCTGTCGGTCAACTGCGGGCTCCAGCCACCTCCTCCTGGAAAGGACAGGAAGATATTAGGAGATGTCTATCACGCGGAGGGAAGTCTTATCTGATCCTCGGGCGGAACTCTTAGAGGAGAGAGACGGGCACTGTTAATTTGAGACCGGCCTCCACAGTCCTTTCAATACGAGGGGACAAAGGCATCCAGCGGACACTCGATAAGGGGATTTCAGGGGCTCACTCCGGATTCATCGCCGACATTTTCAGTCTGGTTAACAGTTCGGTTTACTGATTCGTGTCCAATCTGAACTACGCAAAGAGCTCTGGCCTAGATCAAAGATTACCTGGTGAAAATAGATCAATCAGAATTCATCTGCTCCAATCCATAACATCTGCTCTGGAGCCATTTTCCACGGAACGAGACATTCCCTGCACTGTAGCACCTCTTCCCAATCTATGGATCCTGTCACTCGCATGGATTTATAGCCCCATCATCCTCTTGCAGCGCCATCTGCAGGAGCCTGGTCCAAGGTAGGCCTTCCACAGTTAGGAACATTAATCATGTATCCTGTATCGACTGCTCTAGATTAGTATGACCGTACGATTATATAATTAATAGCTACTTAATGTACAGGCTGGTCTTTGGCCACGGATTTTGATTAAGTCCTCTGTTAGTTCGTTAACACCCTCTGACCATTTTCCACACATGGAACGAGGCAGTACTGTCCCGTCACTCACACCCTCAGGGAATTTATAGCATCATCATCCTCGTTTATCTGCAGGAGCCTGAAGGTATACCACTGTAAATGTTGGTGTTACCCCAGGAACATACCCACCAAGTAGCTACCATTAGCACGTGGGCAAACTTTCGAATGCATATGGTGTTTTTGCTAAGCTATACCAATACTATGAAGAATTTATCAACCATTGGCCTAACTGTAATGTGGGTTAATTGTGATATATGGGATTTCTGACAGTATCGCAATATATCACAATAATCATGATACTGTATCGCAAATGCGGTTAGTATCATTATGATTAATAGTTTAACGTATGGTTCTAGCCAGAGACCTGTGTTTCAGACCTACTTAACAGAGCTGTTATACTGTGGTACCCCAGATAAAGTCTATTAGCTTTAGCAAACTCATGCATATGGTGTTCTGGGCATTGTATCAGTGACGCCTCGTACTTGCAAATGATCAGCAATATAATCACACAATCCAACTCCAGGATGCGTACTCTCCCACCTCCTAACAGCAGCTCTATTAACTCTGCACTTACTGGACTAAAGTCTCCACATCCAGGACTCCTCCCACCTCCGAGCTCTGCTGTATTCTCTACACTACTGGAAGATCTGTGTAGTAAACTATGTCAGATATTGTATTAGATATTGTTTTATTTAAATCACTAACGACCTCCAGAAGCCTGTTTTTAGAACCATGCTCGCTGTGCATCTCACCCCAGCCACCGCTCGCCAGTCTCTCTGTAGGTCACTCGAGGTCATCTTACGGTGGGTAAGGGACATTGGAATGAGGTGGCGCTCATCACGGTCAGTAGAGAGGGGGTTTGGCCCTCTGCCAGTCTGTAGCTGTGTTGTCCTGTGTGTTTGCTGCTGGACCTTGTTTTTATGAACCAGATGCTCACTGTATCTGCCAGTAAAGCTAGAACCCAACCTTCGGTTCCTCACTGAGAACCTGCTGTACATGTGGAGATGCTGGTTTAAGAAGAAACTGGAGTGGGCTCTGATTTATTTCTCTCTCTCTCTCTCTCTCTCTCTCTCTCTCTCTCTCTCTCTCTCTCTCTCTCTCTCTCTCTCTCTCTCTCTATCTCTCTCTCTCTCTATATATATATATATATATATATATATATATATATATATATATATATATATATATATATATATATATATATATATATATATATATATATACACACACACACACACACACACACACACTTAAGGGCTTCACAGTTTGTTTGTAAGGGCTTCACAGTTTCTCTTTGATATGCTCAGTTTGTTGCATTTTAATTAGTTTGACCTTTTTAAAGGTCAGATTACTATTAAACTGTAAACTACCATAAATATCAACGAATAAACCAACACTTCCAGCCCGCTAAACGGCTTCCAGACTTCAGAA
The DNA here is from genome assembly GCA_024036415.1 of Prochilodus magdalenae. NCBI lineage: Eukaryota > Metazoa > Chordata > Actinopteri > Characiformes > Prochilodontidae > Prochilodus > Prochilodus magdalenae. The sequence continues at coordinate 4,920 of JAMWET010006346.1, read as the reverse complement.
GTGCCAGTTATTATCAGCGACTGCTCTAATCACGGAGAGATCCTGTCCAAAGCGGACTTCTGAAAGTGGAATCAGTGTTTAATAATTATAAAAGTCAGATTTCTATTAAAATAACGGCTAGACTATGCGACTGACTATGCAATACAGACAACTAAAGTGTAAAAAGACATAAGAAAATTTATAATTTCCTTCAGTAATACATAAATAAATACATCTGTCCACCCATTCCACGGATTTTGACCTGCTTAAAAAATCTGCGATTATTATCAGCGGCTGCTGAAATCTTGTGAGGGAGGCTCATTGTGAAATCTTGTCCACAGTGGGCCTCTGAAATTCAGATCAGTAGAATCATTTACTGAGCATAAAAGCATTTAATGATCATAAACGTCAGATTTCTATTAAAATAACTGCTAGATTATGCGACTGCTAATGCAACTGTTACAGACCACTAAAGTGTAAATAAATAAATCATTTAAAAAAATCAATTCAGTAATGAATAAATCAAAAATTCAAAAATAAATAACGCCATCCATCAGCGGAACAGCTTCCCTCTCAAATAACTGCACTTATTAATAGAGACTGCTGAGAAATCCGGTCCCAAGGCTTCTGAAATTGGAATTCAGTATTTCATGATTATAATGGTCATATATTAAAATTGATGTTACATTATGCCAGTGCCAGTGAAAATAATATAGAAAAATGTAGCATGAAATAAATAAATATATTAATAGTTTTTTAGATAAATAAATAAATTAATGGATCCGGTCTTCACATTAGCTTCCAGTCAGAAGTTCCAGTCAAAACCAGTAAGGATAAAATCCTGTGTCTAAGGCTTTACCTTTTATCGATATTTATAAATTTGCATTTTCTTGTGCATGTTCTGTGATGCACAAGCTTGTAAACGTAGCACTGAACACACGTAGGTGCCGCACACATGCGTGTATGATGTACTGAGCTGCAGTATCTCCACATGCCTCGAGGTTAAACAAGGTTCTGGGTTGGCCTTTAAACCGGATGACTCCGTACTCCACCAGAACCCAGACGCTGTGACCTTCGTTAGCATGCACGGCGCTCCGCCTCGAGTCCGCCTGAAGGTGGGAGAAGATTCTCCAAGCACACATTTTCCATAAAGATGCGCTCGGGTCCCCATGTTCTTCCACAGGCGTCTGGAGGAACATGCCTGGCTCGGATGGAAAGGTTCATTACTCAAGCGCTGCCGGCTGGGAGCCGACACCACGGTAGGAGATGAGAGCTGAATATCAAGCTGGTGATCTCCGGCTCGCAGGAAGCAGCGTTTACACACCCCCACCTCCACCCCAGGGGAGGGAAGCTGCTCTGTTTGCAACACACTCACAACACAGTTGGTCACGGACGAAAATAACTCGGAGACTGCAGCTCGAGTAAGTGCAGGGTGGAGGAGCAGGGGGAGAGGAGCCGAGTGCTGGTTAGAGTTTATACATGTGGGGATTTTATTGATTTCGGCTCCTTAAAATAAGATACCTGTTCGAGTTTGGCCTGTAGAAGTAAATATGAGACCAGGGCAAGTGAAACGGTCTAATATCTAGTTTATATATCTTAAAATGATATTTATTTAGAATTTCTAATCTACTTTTTAGTAGTTTCTGACTTGTTTTAAGTAAGCCAAACTTTCCACCATCAGAACAGAGTTGAAACGAGGCCCATTCTCTGCCATCACAGTGAGAAAATTTGATTTAATTTAATATTAATTTAAAACAAGTTTCAAATCATTAAAAAATACTTATTAGGCTAAAACATTATATAAAAAATATTATATAACAATGCCCCAGACATCAGGCAGGACACTCGCTGAAAAAAAAGATATGGGTAAGTAAAATTCTCTTACAGCTGGTTGCTATATCTTAAATGTCCCATTTTGAGACTTTTTCAGCTGATTTTGGATTATTTTACTAATTTCTAGATGTTTCTATCTTGTTTTCATTTATTTAGCTCAATTTAGTAAACCTTCTCACCATGTTGGCAGATAGTTTGGCTTCTCACCAGGCCCATTCTCTGCCAATATAGTGAGAAAATGTGACGTAAAACACAAAATAAATAAATAAATAAATAAATAAAGAGTCAAATCTGCTGTTGTTAGATTATAAAGAAATATGTTTTAGTCTACAACATCAGGCAGGTTACTTACTGAGAAATATATATATATATATATATATATATATATTGACATATTTTGACATAACATTAATTACCATTGTAACATTATAATGACTTCTCTTTTTCTCAGACATTCTGCAGAACTGCTACATATGCCCTCCTGTATGTTCTGTATGTTTTGTGTAATCTGTATTTATTTAATATATCTCCTATTTGGTATGTATAGTTCGTACGTATATTAATGCTGCCCTGCTGTAGCATATTAACCCGATCCTCATAACAAGCATTTCAGTGCATAAATGTCCTGACATCTATTTATCTATCTATCTATCTATCTATCTATCTATCTATCTATCTATCTATCTATCTATCTATCTATCTATCTATCTGTCTGTCTGTCTGTCTGTCTGTCTGTCTGTCTGTCTGTCTGTCTGTCTGTCTGTCTATCTATCTATCTATCTATCTATCTGTCTGTCTATCTGTATCTGTCTGTCTGTATCTGTCTGTCTATCTGTTTCTGTCTATCTGTCTCTGTCTGTCTGTCTCTCTGTCTGTATCTGTCTGTCTGTATCTGTCTGCCTGTCTGTATCTGTCTGTCTGTTTCTGTCTATCGATTTAGTTCAGTAAACTGTGGAAATGCGTCTCCGTTGTCCGCTCCTATTTTTGCACACTGAGTCTGAATACAGTCTGAATATTGTTCTATAATATTTTACATAGTTTCCCGTATATTAGGAACCTTATAGAGCTTTGTCAGATAATGAGCTGATTGTCAGGGCCCACGTACGTCTGACGGATGCAGAGAAGACAGAGTTTCTAAATTCCAATCAGACTGTTCTCAGATCTTCCCGTACGCTACTCCGGCTGGCATGTTCATTTTCTCTCCTAAAAACTAGACTCTATGAAATGATACAGTTAACCAGCACCTAATGAACGCTGCGGCTGCTTGTTTGCTTGCAGCCTCAGCACCGCGGCACATCTGATATCTTTGGCGCTCGCGATCATTTGCACGTTTGCAGTGTGCTAGTCCTGCTAGACGAGCCATGGCGCCGCTACTCCCCAGATATTTGCTGAAGAATGTGCCGGAATTCTGCTTCCTGCTTCCAGTTTAATTCATTCCATTGAAAGGTCAGTTTCTGAAGCGGGCGGCTACGTCAGACTTTAGAACGGGCCTCCTTCGGCCGGACTGAAAGCAGCTCGTGTCCCGGAGTAAACGGGCTAATTTAAACGCTGCAGATTAGCAGGTGGAGTTTCATTGGAGTAACTTTCGTCCCCGTCACTTTCACTTTCAAAGGTCTCCGCACACATCAGCACCACGTCCCCGGCTCCGTCTACAAAGCAGCTCGGGTTGAGGGTTGCTGACAATGGCAGCTCTGACAGTAAGTGCTGTGGTTACAAGCTGAGCATCCTGTCGCTAATTTATCAGTGTCACCTTTCTGAATCGCATTTAATGACCCTCTGTGAGGAGCGGGTGAGCATTCCTGCGCCTCCTGGAGGAGTTTTAAAGTTTTTACATACCAAAAGTCATGTGGTAGCAGCATGTAGGTTGATTATCAAGAGCCGTTACCTCAGGGGACGTCTTGGGAACACCCACACCTGTATCAGCTGTGACGTGTTGTCTTGTGAGTGAGGGCTATGAAGCCCCGTCTTCATGCTTCTGTTGTCAGGCTTGACGGTCAGAAAAGGACTTTTGAAGCTAGCTAGCTATCTGGCTAAGGCTTCGCTAAGACTAGAAGGCCGCACATGAAACAGCTAACAACCGGAACATGAAGATGTGAGTTCATAGCGAGGAAGACCCGACAAACCTAACAGTCCAGTTAGGGGTCTCCACAAGGGCTCAGTTTGGCGTTGGCCAGTAGAAGCTAACGTTAGCTAGGTTGGCTAGCTACAGCTAGCTAACATTAGAGCCCCCTGTCACCAAACTGTGTGTTTCTTCATTGGTGTAAGAACTGAAACTCATCAGCTGCTGACGTCCCAAACACAAATGCAGGATGATGCACAGACCGACCTCAGCAGGTCAGTAGAGGTTTGGAGCTGGACGTGTTAACAAGCGGATTGGAGTGGGCCCACTTTAACCCTCAGTGGAGCTGAATAAAAACAGAGGCGACGGTGAAAAGGTTTACACGGTCTGTAAACGGTACTGTGTCTTACTTCCACCAACCTGAACATGGTGTTGTGAGTGAAGATAAAAAGAAAAAATATATAAATAAAATAAAATAAAATAAAATAAAATAAAATAAAATAAAATAAAATAAAATTAAATTAAATTAAATTAAATTAAATTAAATTAAATTTAAAAAAAGGGAGTACCTATCCAAATATTCCCAAGGTCAGCCGTACCGTGATGCACGTTTCCCCTGACTGTGTGCGGTCACCGCTGACTTTAACGACAGTGGCTCACTGTATTTAATATCATTGACAGTATGGGTGGTACTTCATGTTCAGGTGCTCCAGAGTTTCTGGCTCTGCTCAGATCATCACTGGCCATGTCTTTGAAGAGAGCAGGTTGGGCCTCAGCCAGTTTTCCTTCTTTATACGTTCAGCATGATGAATGCAGTCCGCGGAGCCAAACAGCTGCTTTAATGATTTTATGCCAGGCGTGCGGCCACGTGCTCGGGATGGATGTTCTTCTGAATTACTGGGCGATGTGTGACAGCTGTCGAGCCTTATCTTGTTGCATGAGCATATGCGTGTGACAAATTCATCACACTAGGCCTGTCACAACCACGACGTAATCGCATAATCGCAATTATTTGAGATGAATTTAATTGTTTCTGCTTTAGCCATGCA
>JAMWET010006345.1:35000-36856 GCA_024036415.1 Prochilodus magdalenae | reverse complement strand
TCAGATAAGATATGAGCGCGCACTTGATGATGGTATGGAGAGATTAGCAACAAAGGATGAGGGAGACGATTAGAGGTGTGGGACGTTAGTATAAGAGTGGAAAGTAGTTAAATGGAGAACAGTACACTCACACGACCACACAAGGGGTCTCACACACGAGGTATTCCTACACGGTATCTGATAAACACAGCGAGCGAGGTGTAGACTAGGCTGTCTTCAGTGCAGTGAGCTCTAGTCCGGTCACACCCTACAGCTGGGTTAATGGTCAGATGGTCAGTGTGGAGTCTCTCTCCACAGTGGAGGACATGACGTACCTGATTCAGGTACAGGGTTAAACCAGATCAAAGCCGTATCACCTGAACACTGTTAGATACTCCCCCTTATACAGCTTCCTGTGTCCCTGGGAGAGGATTATACAGGGGTGTGTGTGTTTATTATGAAGGTGATTATTATTATTATGTGTCTGGTTGTGTTCACATGTGTGTGCGTGTGTGGATATGTATGTGTTTAGTGTGTGTGTTGTATATGACCAAGTAATGGTGATGTATTATGACTGTTAGTGTTTTGGTTGTGTGTGTGTGTGTTTTTAGTGTGTGTGTCTGTGTGTGTTAGTGTGTGTGTGTGTTTATTATGAAGGGTATTATTAATTATACTGTGTGATGATATAGGGGGCAGTGCGTCAGGTAGAGGGACACGCTTCATCACACTGTTTCTGTGTTTATACTGGATTTAGATTTGTTCTGAGATCAAAGGAAACATGTACGACTGAAATAAGTGTTAGTGAATCTGTTTCTTACAGTAATAAGACCTGTTCTAAAAGAAGCTGTGCTGCTCTGATGTGATATTTTCTATTTTTATATCCTCCATAAATAAACAGATTCTAAATAAACTCTGTGTGTGTTTGTGTGTGTGTTAATGTGAGTTAACTTCAATCTGGTTATTTAAAGTTACAGTAAGACCCAGTGATGATGGTGGTGATAAGAAAGAGGAGGAGGAGGAGGAGGATGATGAGGAAGATGATGATTATGATGATGGTGGTGATGATAGTGATGATGAGGAAGATGGTGGTGGTGATGATGAGGATGGTGATGGTGATGAGGATGATGATTATGATGGTGGTGATGATGAGGAAGATGAGGATAATGATTATGATGATGGTGGTGGTTGTGATAATGGTGATGATGAGGAAGGTGGTGGTGGTGATGATGATGATGATGATGATGATGGTAGTGGTGATGGTGATGATGAGGAAGGTGGTGGTGGTGATGATGATGATGATGATGATGGTAGTGGTGATGGTGATGATGATGATGATGGTAGTGGTGATGGTGGTGATGTGATTATTTCTATGTATATCGATGATGATGATGATGGTCTAAATAGTGTGATGGTGGTGGAATGGTGATGGTGTGGTGATGATGATGATGACTGTGTGATGATGATGATGATTGGTGTAATGTGAGTGTGATGATGAGGAGAATCTGGTGGTGGTGATGATGATGTTATGATGATGATGGTAGTTTCCAGTAAGACCCAGTGAGGATGATGATGGTAGTGGTGATGGTGGTGATGAGGATGATGATGATGATGATGATGATGATGGTAGTGGTGATGGTGGTGATGGTGATGATGAGGATGATGATTATGATGATGGTGGTGGTGGTGATGGTGAGGATGATCCACTGAACAGAAGGTCTGCAGTATAAACCCCAGACTGACTGGTCTACACTGGGATGAGCTCTGCTTCATACTGGAGACCAGAAATGGAGGTCCTCATGATCTCTAGGACGTTTACATGATCCAGCTCTGAACATCTTCAGTCATGGTGAGTTTAACATAAGTACTTCTTGGGTGGA
>JAMWET010006345.1:7500-30000 GCA_024036415.1 Prochilodus magdalenae | reverse complement strand
ACCTGCTGATGTAACTCCTAGGTAAAAGGTTCTTTTTGTATTATGAGTTCGATACCAGGCTTTCCAGGAGCCCGCCAGTCTGGATAAACTCACAACATTGCTATTCATTGTCTTCCTTTGTGTTTATGTTTTGCAGATGACCAAGCTTGTCCGTTATTGGATCAGGGAGCAGTTGTGCCAGTGTGGGTGTTTATACTGGTGTTGGTTGCCGTGTGTGCGGTGTTAGGGGGGCTAATTCTGTTCCTGTGGAGAAAGAATCACCAGCTCCAGAAAGGACCACAACGGAACGGAGTCCAGAATGGAATCCTTGATGAATGAGTGGGGTAACCCGACCCAGGAAAACGTCAGGACCTCACTCCCCCAGCAGTGACCGTGAACCAGTTTGAGATTATTTCCGGTTTCCTTTGCACGTTCCCTCCTGCTTTACTCTTTGTCTGATGTCCATCACAATCTGCTCTTCTTGGAGTGGAAGCTTTTGGGGAAATCTTCACTTAACTGTTTTTTCTTGTATTCTGGCATTAAGCTGTCTCGCTCTGTAAAGCTGTAACTCTGCTTTAGCTTCTAATCTTTATTCTAAACCCTAAACAACGTGTGTTTATAAGCTCCTTATAGAGGAGGTGTCTGTACCTCTCAGAATCTGAACTGAGGGGGCATTTACTTTACTGTATACTTGACTGTTACTCTGGTGCTACACCATCCCCTAGTGAATTTACCAAAAGGACTAGGAGCTTTCCAGCGAGGGATGACTTTGTTTCAGATTTTGCTTTGTTTTGTGCTTCCAGAACCAGGGCTGAGTATCTCCAACAGCTCACATACTACTGATAGAAGTGCAGAGTTGGGTTCTGACTGAGGACTCAGGACCACATTGGTGCTATCACCATGACGATTTCGTATTGTTGTGAAGGTTGTGGAAATTAAGCCCTTTAAAGGCAACACCTCTAGATACTAAGAAAGTGTACACACATGTCGAGCCTCTGGAAATCTGTGATGGCGACTGACGGAAGAACAGTGGGAACTGACTGGCTAAGCTAGAACCTGCTAAGCATATAAGACACTACTAAAGATGTGACCGTTCTGGACCGCGTCCCTCCAGAGTCTGATTAGCAGGTAGACGTGATCTGCTTCATTAACAGTGAAGGCTTTAGAGTAAACATTGATTCTCTGGAGATTTCAGCTGTAATCTCAGTATTGGGTCAGCTGGGAGCCATGGGGGGATTGGGATTACACACTCAGCGCTCACTTTATTAGGAACAGCAGTCTTATCACTGTGTAGGGCCACTGCGCTCTCAACACGACTGCATCTTTCATGGCATGAATTCTCTAAGGTGCAGGAAGCATGGTTGGTGTAGCTCAGGGGATAACTCCATAGGGAGCCACCACCACATGTGGGAGACTGGGTTCCGATTCCTGGTCTGGGTGACTACGCTGTGCTACACCAGTAAGAGTCCCTGGGCAAGACTCCTAACACTACACTGGTCTCCCTGTAATATGATTAACCCTGTAAGAGGCTCTGGATAAGAGCGTCAGCTAAACACTGTAAAGTGTTTGTGGTGGTGGTGTTGGAGACCCCTGCCGGTATTTAGGTTATTGCTGCCATCTGGTGGAACTGAGAGGTTGGTGTAATCCATGGGTTAGGCAAAGCTGAGGGTAGTTGTTAAAGTGGGGCTGCACTCAACCGATAGCCTGACGTCCTTATAAGGGGTCTTCTGGATATACGTACACGTATTGATAGCTATACTGAGCTGCTGTTCGAGGTGTAATGTGTTTACTGAGTGAGATTTCCTCACTGAACTGTCCAGTAGTAGAAGCGTTTTACATGTATGTACTCTGAGATAATGATGGCCTTCCTGTAGCCTGTTTATCTATTTTATGGCTGGTTCCCTTGCGATATATGTTATTATTCCTAAATGTAAAATGTCTTGTTGAAGCTTCTTGTTTTATTTTATTTTATTTTTTAAAACCTTATTCCTTCTTTCTTTTGTAGATTTATGTGCTGCGTATGATTGCACACTTTCAGGTTATTTATCTCTGAGGATGGACCTAGTGTTTATGATGCAGCGGTTTATGTCTTGGATTCTTCCAGCTACTGTTAAATAGTGACTGTAGTGGGACGGCTGTGTACCCTGTTATTAATTAAGGTCTATCTGGTGTGCTACAGCTCCATTAGCCCCACTGTTGTTAACTGTGGTTCTTCTACATATGTATTTTTATCTATTTTATTGTTTCATCTTCTTGAAAAAGTTAAATAAACGATAAGCACTGTGGAACAGCTTTGTCTGACTAATTTATCGGAGTCTCCTAGTGTCGGATCCCCTACCCAGTAAACTTGGTCTGGGTAAACTTGGGTGTGAGAACCTGAGCTTTCTTATTTGAACTTTTTTATTGAGCTACCGTGTGGTGTAAACCCTGAAGAGGTCAGGAGTCTGTAAACTTCAAGTACAACTAGGCTTGACCCGCCATCCCTCAAGATATGTGGAAGACGAAGCGTCCAGACCCCTCTCTGTCCTGGAGCCCAGATGGTGGAATGAACTTAATGAAAGCTAGCTCAATGCTACATTTCCAGCTTAGGCAAACCCCCAACCTCAAGACTGTAATGATATTCTATCATTTGAAAATGCTAGCTACAACCACTAGGGTCACTAGGTAATTGAGATAGGGGTGCATGTGCAGTAACAAAGAAGACAAGGATATTCCGGTAGACGGAGCTGGTTCTGGATATGTTCTTAAGCAAGATTGTTCATGTTTTTCCTGCTAATAAAAAAGGAATATGAACAAAACAAAGACGTCTTTTCCATTTCTGTTTATCTTTATGTCACTAAACGACTTTATTCTGGACCGTTTCTCAGAGTATCTGTTCTAAAAGAGCTTACCTGTCCTTGTGGGTAAGGTGTAAGTAAACGATACTACAGTTCCAACTTTGTAAGGCAATAAGTTTCATAACGGTTTTGTTGAATTTAATGTTAATTCATTAGAATGTACAGTGTTAATTTCGATTCTCACAGTCTATTTTATAATGTGATACTATATTACCATTAATATTAATTTCATATATTAATAGTGTAATAAACTCTAAACTGATATCTGTTATCAGTGGTGATGATAACATTTGATCAGGCTGTAGTAAGTTTTAGTTCTGCGTTTGTACGGTCTGCCTGTGCAGTGACTTTTACCGCTAAGTATAGAGTAGCCGCGCATGCAAATCTCGTTGGACCGTGTTTTGGCGGAATACGTCTGACTTAACCGCATTAAAGTGCAGCCAGGGCTCGCAGGCGACAGAAGTCGAATAGCTGGTTAAATAGTGCTGGTATAGTCGACATGTTTAATAACTGTGAGGGTTAATGTTGTGGATGGGCCCAGCTGCGCTGCACTCTCTACCTCACTTCCTGAAGTCAAATCGAAAGTGGTTCACGCGTACATAGGGGGAAAGGCCACTAAGAGGAACTCTGGACTTCTACACTGTAGGTAAGCTTCAGGTGTCACGTTTTGTTGGCTGTAAAGTTGATGAACTCTGTTTGTGTGGGAAGTGAAGAGCCCTTTGCTTACTTCAGCAAATCCTCCACCCTTGTTTGTGAACGTGTCTTCTGTCTGAGTTACATACACTGCTGTGAGCGCTCAGGACAGAATACAGAACACCCTGCATTCTCTAAGGCCACACGCATTACTGGCCCTGCTAGCACTGCCCGTCACCCAGTCACAAGATTGCTTTAGCTTGTGTAGGAACACTCTTTGAGTAAAGCTTCTCCTACACTGAGCAAAATGGGCAGTGAGCATGTCCGCTGACAGCATAAGTGCAAGCGGGTACCGTTGTTGGATTAGAAACCGAAAGTGTGAACAAACCATGAGCACAATTCAACGACCCATTTCAGCCAGAAAGCACGGTGCAGCTCTCTACTTGATTTTTCCCTCGTGGTCTAAACACTATCTGCACCCCGAACGGAAGTAGCCCACAGGACTAAAACTTGGTGTGTGGGTTTGACATGGTGAAACAAGCTAATGATTCAAGTTTCACACTCGACCGCACACGTGACGTAAGCTGGGACGGGTCTTATCTCTGTGCCTGACTGACCCAACACCACCATTACAGACTTCCAGAGAGCAGTGGTGTCCTCCATGGGTCATCCTGTTAGTGCAGCACCATCAGCAGACGGCTGCACCACGCAGGACTACATGCACACAGACCCCTACCACGACTGTCCTTAACACCACGTCACCGTCACCAAAGACTGCAGTGGTGTCGTACCAGACTGTCATGGAGTGACTCAGAACGGCAGCGGGTCATCTTCTAATCTAAAGTGATCCATTAGACTGTTTGTGGCTAGAAAGTTATGGAAATGTAAACACTGGGTGAAGAAAAACTGCAAACACAAAAATTGGATTAAGCCCAATTTCCCCAAAATCCATTCAATAAAAGGCTTGAATATGGGTAAGACCTAATCTAGGACAACAGTCCACTTATAGGTAGATCAGGCACCAGTTACAGAGCAGGTACTGGCAACCCAGCTCAGGGCAGGCAGCACAGAGAGGAACCTAAACCAAAGGCCTTTAAAGAAATGCCACCCCACTGGAATCCAGTTTCACACCACCATTTTTAGATTTAAATAATTAAGATAAAAACCCAGAGGCTAGTTTGAAAAGTGTTTTTCACAAACAGTGATGGGAAAGGATGGGAAACGTTTTACACTTTAACACGTTTTAGAACACCTGTTATGTGAACATAAGCAAAATCATGTAAATGTGGTATATAATAAATATAACCGTGGTCCCCAGTGACCAAACCTTATGAAACTATTTGTTAAAAAGTATGTAGATAGTCACACACTTCAAAAAAATTCATGATGGTCAGTGTTAAGTCTTTCAAATGCCTGGTGAAAGCTGATTGGTTCAGAGCAGATTTATATTTTGATGTATCAAGCTGTCCTTAGAATTTCACTATAATTATTTTTATTGATTTTATCTTTACTCAAGAAATCATGAAATGAAAAATGTTTTTTTTGGACAGGGGTTGGAAAGAAAAACACATTTTGTTGATCTATATCACCACCATCAGGCCAATGAATGTCATTGTACTCGGTGGAGAGAACCGGCTGTACCTTTGATGCCGAGTTTCATTTTTGTGGGCCTTATGGTCTTTGCCTCACATTGTGTTTCCGTCCAGACAATGAATAAAAAAAAACAAGGAGGAGAAAAAAGAACAGATCAGTACTATAGGGTTCCTGGATAGAGTATCACTACAATACAATCAGTGTAAATATAAAGGGACTTGTGATTATATTGAATTAAAAGAAATGGAAATCATGCTTTTTTCTAATTTTACAGAAAATCATCAGCCCCTCTCTGACCCTGAAGGCCTAAAAGACCCTGGAGGTTCCCTATCACAAATGACAAACTTTACAGTAGAAGAAAAACAACTTTCTGTATTTTAATGTAAGTGAATGTAGTAAAATCATATATGTACACCTGTTTTTATTGTCATCGTCAGAGATCTACAGATTTCTAGAAATGATTAGTAACCAGTAGAAATGTCTAATTTAAAGAGCTACTTGTGTACCTCATTTGTTTCTCTTTCATGAACAGGTCATGTTGTTGAAGGCACTGGGAGAAGGTGACTTCTCTTTATTTGGTATATATATAGATTGTCTCCTGCTCCTGTCTCTCTTTCCTGGTCAGTACTGATGGTGTGTCTGTGTGTCTGTAGGTCATGCAGTTCTGCAGGTCTGCCCTAAGTGTGCTGATCTTACTGACCGCTACATTTAATACGGGTAAATACTGCACTCCCTTGTGTACACTTAATGTTAATGTATATGCATACTTATTATTTTTTATTTTATTACCTTAAGGACAGTTCAGCTATATTTTTCCAGGGATATCGTATATAGTAGATATATCAGTGTTAAATCAGTTATATCAGATATATCAGTAGATATTTCAGTAGTATTTTAATATTTCAGTACTTCTTGGCATATTGGGCCGTGTGTAGTTTATGAAATTTCAGTTTAGGTAAGAGTAGTAAACTTAGAGTGCACCAGCAGTTTACATTTCTATTTTGCACTGTGTCTGTACTAAAAGTAAACTTAGAGGTATATACTGTTACATTACTAGTTATATACTTTTATGTTTATGTCTTTTTAATTTATCAAAGTTCACTTTATGTTAACTTTCAGTGAACTTTTAGTTTAGTAGTTTTTAACTGTAAGTAATAATCTAAGGTTTCTTTAAGATACTTAATACTCATAGTTTACTACCTGTTTATTAGTTTTGCAATATAAAGTATATGACTAGGGTTCGATTTAGGTGTTACTGTTATATTTACAACCTGCTTCTAATTGTACGTTAAGTAACTACACATATACAAACAGATCCAGGTGTGTTCAGGATTAACATTGTGTTTATAATGTCCAGGAGGCCAAAAATAAAAACAAAACTGAAATGGACACTTCAGTTCAGAAAGCCCAGAAAAAATTAGCCTCCCTAAACTCAGTCCTTAGCTGCACACAAGCAGGTTGTTCTGCTCGACACCTTTTGTTAAACGGCCATCCTGAAGCAGAAGAACCACATATCCACCCAAAAATGTTCAACCAAATGGAAACCAAAATACCCACATGTACAGAGGTATGGGGTCATTTTTAAATTGGTGTTTCCTCCTGCCATACGCATATGGACAAAAGACCAAAATCCACTGGGAAAGTTATTCGTTAATAAATACAGGAGGACGTATGACATTAACCTCCTGAGACCCGGGCTTGGTTGGTGTGCCATTTTAATTTCTCCTAGCTGTTTGTGATTAGTAGGACCTAGCAAGTATGAAAACTAAACGGCGTCTTTGTACAGGAAATTGGTTTGGCAAAAAACAATGTATGAGGCCAAAGGGTCAACGTTTTAAAAGGTATCATGGTGCAGAGAAGCACAAATGTAATGTCCTCATATGAGGACGCTGGGGTCTCAGGAGGTTAAATCTGCATCTTGATAAGAATTAATAACTTATTTTAATAAAGATTTGATTTAATACACGGAGCCTGGATTGTTATTCTGATTGCTTATGCCTCTTTCAGGGTCTGGATCAGCTGCTGCTACAGTGAGGGTGAAGCTCCATGACTCTGCTACTCTGCCCTGCTCTGAGAGATGTTCTAGTTCAGCACGATGGACTGTGTTATATAAACGCAGTGACACTCTGGCTGAGTGTGATCAGACGTCCTGTAGATCAGTGAAGGAGGGATATCAGATGATCCATGATCAGTACCTGAAGGGAGATCTCTCTCTCACCATCACTGACGCTGATCTCAGTAAGAGGACCTGGTACAGGTGTGAGTGCGATTGGATACCTTCCTGCAATGTGCAGGTTCAGATAGAGCGTAAGTGTCCACCTGTCACCTACTGATCTCAGACCGACCGTTACTCCAGTGATTAAGGCAGCTGTAATTGAATAGGACTTGCACAGAGTTGATGATTTGCTTGATTTGTTTCTCCTCAGCTTTGAACACTCGAGTTCAAATCAAGCCTGGCACATCTCTGAAGATGGATTTGGACATATCAGATCCGGTGGAGGTGCTGTATTACAGTACAGGTGCAGCTGGACCATCCAGTGGTCAGATCTGTACAGTAGATAGAGGTTCACTCCAGTGTAAACCTGACTACACCCAGAGAGCATCTCTACTATCTGGTCTGGAGCTGAGAGGAATGAAGCCATCTGATAGTGGAGTCTACATCGTTCGTGACAACAGTACTAAAGAGGACATCCACATCTACACAGTGACCGTCCAGGGTAAGCGTGAATTTTTACACTGTACGCAGACAAGTTTATTTCAGTAGCACATTAAGTTTAAACATTTAATATTCCACGTGTTCTCTAAAAATCCTGTTTTCGGTTACACAGGTTCTTATTTCCATTCTTGCACAAAAATCTTATCCCATCTTATTTTTTATCATCAAGTTTACAGAAATGGTTCAAAAATGGCTTATGTATATGTATCAGTGGTGTAAAACAGTCATGCTGAGTTATGAAATGTGTGGCAGGTGAATAGGTTTCAGTAGTAAACACTTGCCAGACTCGCACTTGCCACATCACTTTCATCATTTCCAGTAAAAAAAACAAAAAAACAAAAAAAACAAACGTGTTATTTTGACCATTTTGATATATTGACATATTTTGACAAAATGATGCTCTAATGAACCTACATGACTATAATAATATGTTTCTTACACTCACCAATGTCCTAATATTATCTAATACATCAGTACTAAGTTCTGTCAGACTTTCAAACAGATACATTGCTAGGAAGAACCAAACTTATGTCTATTTAATGCTTGGAAAAAATATATAAATAATTTCTAAATAATAATAAAAATATTGATAATTAAATATCAGTAAGTAAAATATAAATTCATGGTTTAATAAACAGACAGGATGTGTAATCCTACTCCAATTTCAGGTGTAGGTAATTAGTTTAATATAGTTTTTTTTAAACAAAATAATAATAGTATATAATAATAATATAAAGGCAAACTAAATAAGGACAAGCCTGCCACATCTAACTTAAATTTCTCCAATTCGGCAACACCCCTTACCACTACTACCACACTACCCTTATCTAGGTATTACTAGCAGGAGTAGTTGTTAATAATAATAATAATAATAATAATAATAATAATAATAATTTCCTAATATAAGGAACTGATGTATATGTCCAGGGTAATTTTACAGAAAAACAAGCAGAAAACAGCTGCTGTACTTTAGTAATTAGTTTAAACTCATTAAATCACAAATCTTTGTATCTTGCTATTTTGCAGATGACCAGCCAGACCCAGACAGAGGTAACGGAGGTGCTGTACCTGTCTGGTTCCTGACACTGCAGGTGCTGATGACGACTGTAATTGTGGCTGTGTGTCTGGGATCAGCAGTAGTGACTGAGAATCTGAGGAGAGAAATTAAGTCCCACCCACAATTCAGTTCTAGATTTAATCAAAGGCACGATGTTGAAAACCAAGTGCTTTAGGAAATCATTCCACTGCCTGGAATTATGGAGAGGGATGTGACTGGGTATTTGAGTGCTTGGACCCAGTTGTTCTTATTGGTCCCTTGTGTTGACTCTCCATCCACTGAAGATAAACACCTTGTACAGAAGCTGGTATTCACCATCACTCCTCCACTGGCCAGGTTTATCTGTTGGGGCTGTTGGAATAACTCTGGATCTCGCTCTGATTTGTCCTCTGTCGCCCTCTGGAGTACCGGGTGTTTAAACCTCCTGAATTTACAGTCATTTATGCAGAAGGTTTGTGGTGCGTTAACCAGACAGTGTCATTTGCATTAAGTATGATTACAAGCTCATGGACACTTGGATATAATTTATATCATATAAATATAAGAAAATGGTATTTATGTTCATATGATATCCATGTGGGACGTCCCTAATGTCCACCAATAAACAACTGTATGAATCCCAGTGACTTAGTAGTAAAAATGATCAGCTTGAAATCATCAGAATTCCTGAACTGTTTTCCTTCTATATTCCGTATGGAATGTGGAACTGAATCCTCGTGAGCTCGTCATGGAACAACAGTTCTACCAGTTCAGCTTAGTTAGCTCACCCTTCTACCAGGGCTCTCTGTTAGCTCTACAGTCCAGCTGCGTGAGTGGCTCTGATTCACCGCGTTACTACGCTCTACTCAGCAGCTCCATAACCGCTACCATGGCCAGCTAGCTGAACGGAATCCCGAGCTCCGAGTAAAAGATCAGTGGAGGGGTGTACGGTTCTGACAGTGCAGTAGGTCCGTCACCACACGCCCTGTCCGACATTGTAACAGGCCTAGTAACACAATCGTACAGGAGCTCTCGAGGAGGGACACGTTATTAAGGTTGCTCAGAGATGGCTTTTTCTTTTCTTTTTTTTTCTTTTGTGTTTTTGCTGTTTATTATTCAATTCTGCCCTCGCCCTCACTGATTGGCTACAGCGGCTGAACCAATAGGACTGAATTAAGCAGGCTAAACTTGTATTCACATATTCTGTCCCTTATTCTGTTTAAGTTTTACAACAACTGGATTTTCTTACACATATTTTTATATATACTGAAGTGTGTGAATAATAAAGGGCGCTTTGAAGTTTGAAGTCACGTCCTGTCTCATCTTTCCCCCGTTTCCCCCGTGTCTGTTTTCTCTGGTTTTCTCTTCCATGTGCTTCTGTTTATTTTTTTGCTCCTCCTGTCTTCGCCCCCTTGTCAGGCCCCTCACCTGTCCTTAGTTTGTAGCTCCGCCTCTTCCCAGGTGTTCCTTGTTGGTCCTTGTTGTTTTATACTCCCTGTGGGTCCCTCTGTTCTGGCTTGGTGTTTTGTCTCAGCCTGTTCAGTGTTTCTCAGTTTGCTGATTTCTTTGGTTTTGTTTGATCTTATTTGTTCTTTACTAAAAACTTGCTCTTACATCCTGCCTCCTCGTCCTGCCTCCTCGTCCTGTCTCCTCGTCCTGTCTCCTCGTGACAGAGGTGTTAAAGGAACTACAGCTGACTCCATAATTAGTGGCACCCTTGGTAAACGGATCCAAAAGAAACCAGAACCCTTTATTAAAGGACATTTAACATGGGATTATTCCTTCACTCCAACTTTCTGACACCAACGGATCTTCCCCCAAAATACTGGATTAGAACAAGTTACAGAAAATACGAGACCGTGCCTTATATGAGCAGTGTGTCCGATGAGACAGCCTACTGAGTTCAAACTCCAGACAGCAGGGAGCATCACATCACCACAGTGCTTCTGGTGCCCACCTCGTTATCCCAAACATGGAAACACGTCCCTACTCCTTTCCTCTCCACCAGCGTCTCCAGCGGATGTGGACGACACTGTTGTCTATCTACTGCAGATGGCACACTCGGACCAGAACAGCAGTCAGTCGAATCAGCAGCCCTGTGGACGTGAGAACTGCCATCTTGGAATACCGGGATAGGAATGTGATGTTCCTCTGTAAGATGGTGAGCTATAGGGGAACCTGGATGTCCAGCAGGTCAGTGTAGACACTGTGGTTCAGATCTACTGTCACCTCAACCACAGAACCCCCACCACCCAAATCAAACACCCCTGTTACCCCCTTTACCGTAACACATATGGTTACAGCTGAAGGGCATTCGGTGCTCTGAGCTCTGAACGGCCTTTAGTGTGTTACGCTACATTAGACTAGCAGTGGTTTGGCTGTTCTGGTGATTAATGGGAACATAGATTAGAGCTTTATCATTAATTGATCCGTATGCCTGTATTTTGCACACATGGGGGAGTCGGATTCTGTCACAGACTCAGAATCTGGAACGGCATCAGAACTTTTCATTCAGTTTATAGGAGTAGAGTGTAAACACAGAGTCGTCCGGTGTGGGCCTGGTGCTGATGGCGTTGATACTGATGTGACTGCGATATCGTCCCCCCTTAAAACTCACACTGGGGTATTTAACAGGTGATGAGGTTTAGAGTACTGGGTGCAGGTGTGTTTGATCCATGTTAGTTCAGTGTAGTTGGTCCGTTATTGAGCTGGTAGTTTGGTGGAGTTGGTCGGGTTTTCTTTGAGCTGGTAGTTTGGTGGAGTTGGTCGGGTTTTCTTTGAGCTGGTAGTTTGGTGGAGTTGGTCGGGTTTTCTTTGAGCTGGTAGTTTGGTGGAGTTGGTCGGGTTTTCTTTGAGCTGGTAGTTTGGTGGAGTTGGTCGGGTTTTTTGAGCTGATAATTTGGTGGAGTTGGTCCGTTATTGAGCTGGTAGTTTGATGAAACTAAGACAGTAAACCCAGTAAGCAAAAGCCCCCATATTTACACAATGCATTTGGTCCACCTGTCCCAAAACCGATCCAGTCCACTTCCGGTACTGACGCGACAGGGCTTCCTCACGGCAAACTGCACGTGAGTGTGTGCTGATGAGGTCTGACTGGGACTGGTTTTCTGCTGGTAAGGTTTGGGTTTAATTCACTTTGGTTTAGTTACCAGGCTGTCTATCTACCTGGTTACCTGTAATGACTAGTTCCAGCTGTGGTCTCAGGTTAGCCCAAGGTGTGAACTCCTGCAGGTGGTTTAACCATCCTCTAGGCAGATGTATTCAGGAGGTGTTCTCTCAGGCAGAGCGGTATCAGAGTGGTAGCTTCAACCTTGGCTAAGTATCTTTTACTCATCTCACTTCAGGACCTGTAATCAGCACACGTTTCTCAATATCTGTCCTTTCATCCCACAGAACTGTAAGAACCCATCCTCATCATAATGTCAGCAGTCTCATCTATCCCCCACACTCATCCCATTCTCAGACCAGGGCGGCAGGTGGACTCTCGAATGTCACCCCGTCATTCCCTTGGCTTCTTGGGTTTGACTGAGACTTGGATCACCCCTGAGAATCTGCAACCCCAGCGGCCCTATCCTCTGTCTTGAACATCTCCCATTCACCAAGACTGACTGGTTGGCACAGGTTAGTTTTGTCTAGCTCCATTCTCATTTTCTCATCTTTCAGCTTCATCTTTTGAATATTATGCTGTATAGTAACGTCCCCCACTTCCCTTAATATCACTGTCATTCATCATCCTCTAGATAACCATACCGCCCTCCTCTCTTACCCGAGAGGATTTCATCTCCTTCTTCGAGGAGAATGTATCTACTGTATGACTGTATCTACTCACTCCATTAGTCCTCATCCACCTGCTCCCTAAACTGCTCTTCCTCTCTTTCCACAGATCATGTCCTACAACTACCTGCATCCAGCAAATCACCCATGGGACCCCATCCCATCCACACTGATCCAGTCAGTCCCCATGAACCTGCTGCCCTTCATCACCTTTACCGTGAGCAGTTCCTTATCTCCAGGTCGTGTTCCACCAGCGTCTCGTCAGAGAAGAAGCCCTCGCTGGTTAGCTCAGACTTTAGTAGTTACAGGCCGTATCACTCCTTTCTTTCTCTCATAGTGTAGTCCATCATCTCTCTCTCTCCCTCTCTCTCTCACCCAGAACCAGCTTCAGGACCTCACCCAGTCCAGCTTGGAGACGCTTACTAGAACCCACCCTCATAGCAGTGACTGAGAGACTCCAGACAGAGAGATCAGACTGTCATCAGTTCTGATTCCTCCTGACCTCTCTACAGGCTTCGACACGGTGAACCACGAGATCCTCTTGTCGGTCCTCACCAGCCGGGGAACCACTCCACATGGTTTGAGTCCATGGAGGAGTGCCGTTACGAGGGTACCATGGAAAGGGTCCACGTCTGCTCCATGCAGGCTCTTCACTGGTGTCCCTCAAGGCTCTGTGCTGGGTCCTCTTCTCTCCGGTGGATTTGAATATTCCTCTCTCAAGAGGCCACTCAGGTACCAGTCCAGACTCTCTAGTCCAGCCTCTCTAGTCCAGCCTCTAGTCCTTTCATTCTTGACTACTGCACCTTGCTCCTGGCTGGTCCTCTGTGGACCATCAGGCCCTTGCAGCTGATCCAGAACCCAGCAGCTCGGCTTGTTTCAGTCTTCCCAGGTTCACTCGTCACTCCACTGCTGTTTGATCTGCTTACTGAGCCCAAAGCTGATAAATAAACAGACAGCTCAACACAAACTGTAGCAAGGCTTAAAGCTGACACAGCGCCACCTGCTGCCAAGACGAGCTTTCGTTTTCAGCTACAGCATCACGATACTGATTCTTAAATAAACGACTTGGATCCTCTCTGTGAATCGGTTCCCGACGTTCAGCTAGGAGTCGCTCACGAGGTCGTTTCTGGAGACCAACTCGGACAGACCGAACCGGTTAAACAGGTCAGTTTAGTTTTGTGTGTCTAGGACTAAACCACGTGATCGGTGTGGACACTCCGTACTATGTGTACTATGTTTGTATGGTGTTTATGGAATACGTAGATTTCCTGCTGAAGGAATAGCGGTGCGCGTGGCTGCGGTGAAGCTTCGTTACATCATGTTCAGATTCCAGTAGCTGGAACGACTCGTTCTACAATCCGGAACATTACCGTGGTTTATATCCAGACCAGCAGCTACAGCTCAGTTTAGGTCTTTAATAAACCGCAGACCGTACAGATTAATACAGACTGTCCTGAGAGATAAGGGACAGTCTACAAACTACACCACGAAGTAAACACGCGGGTGAAGATCAGTGGGGGGAAGCACCTCGCCCTTCGTTATAATGGAACCGAGTTTTCTGGGCCATGATCCTTCACTCGTTCTTCTGGTGGATGTGAGTGGAAGGAGGACATTCAGGTTCTCTATAACTCCTAACACTCTCTGGGTTTAAAGGTTCAGCTGAACATTATCTGTGTACTTCCTCATCAACCTTCCGGGGTAGCTATCTCAAATCACGTGACCACTCACAGAATCGAAAGTATAGAAGAACTGTAGTTGCTGGTAGATTTTTCCCGTTTCCGGGTCCCTGTTCTCCTTCAGGTCCTGTATGTAAATAATCACGAGGGTTTATTCTGTACACCTTCAGTCTCTACTAAAATGTAGCTCAGTTAGCGGTGTTCCGGTTCTGTTCAGTGAGTCGGATCAGTTGACCCAGATCACAAAGAAGAGTCGACTCCTTCATGAACAGATCTTCCGTATTAGTTCAACACTGTGTATAATTTCCTCCTCAGTCAAGAGGAACCTGCCCTCCTATGGCCTAATAACACTGCATATGATTGATCATCACCTGTAATAGAGATCAGTGCTTTACCAGGTGAGAGTCCAGAGGTAGAGAGATTCAGCAGGTGAACTAATTAACCAGTCCTGAACAAAGACAGGTGAACTGAGTCAAACCCAGAGTCAGAAACAGAGTCAGGGCCTTGACTTCTAATACCTGAACAAAGACATTCACAGTTCAGCTACTGGAACCACACCCTCACCTCTTACTCCAGGTTATTTTACTGATGGAGGAGCAGCCTGCTGGAGGAACACTGGTGTTCAGGTTCTCTAAAGTCAGTAGTGTTACCCTACAATCACCATCACCTGTTACACTTACCTGGTGTTGCTGCTCCCGCATGTTCTCCACAAAGAATGCGGAGCAGGCCGGGCTCACTCTCGAGCATGGTGAAGGACCCACGGCCAGCTCAAGTGAGGGGTGAGGTGAGACCGGTGAGCTGTGGTGGAGAACCGTGTGAAGGAATAAATGTGCTCCCTGTAGCAGCGTTACTAGTGAGGATATATCCAGGCCTGTGAGGATCGTTTGATTGTATACCATCTTTGTACTCACCTTTTATCCACTGTATGAAATCAGCACACCTCTGTTCAGATGAATGGTTTGTTCCTGGTGTGAGAGGGGCTGGTTTTTTTCCAGGTAAGGGAGGGGTGGGTTTGTTCCAGGTGCGGAGTTGCTCTGGGAAGCTCTCCCCATGCTGAGGGAGGAGCAGTAGGAGTAGAGGTAATGAGGGAGGTACTATGACCTTGTGGTCTAGACTCTGATACTTACCTGCACTACCTGGAGGGAGGAAGTATATTTGAACACCTTCAGATTCTTTGGTTCCTCTGTTTGGTTGTACAGAGTTAATGTCTCTGTGTGAAGGGTCTCCCTGGAAGACCACGGGGTTCCCACTCATTATCCTAAACCTGATTATAATATGAGCCCACCCCAGTTCAGCTCGCAGGGACAGCTAACTAATGGAAGCTCAAACACAACACTTCACACAACTAGCTCAGTTCAACATGAACACCATTACAGTCCAATAAAACAGAACACAGACTAGCCAGCTAGCTCAAACAGGCTCCACGCCACTATTTCAGTTCACCAGAACAACCGTTAACATACATAGTTATCTAGCACCATATTAAAAACCTTACGCTAGCTAACAGTTAGCTAATGCTAATCCTAACCTGTTCCACACCACTATTTCAGTTCACCAGAACAACCATTAACATACATAATTAACAAGGTATCAAACAAGTCAGCTAACGGTTCACTAGCTAGCTAATGCTAACTCAAACCCACAGACTAAACCCAGTGCTGATACATCTCCACACACGGTTTCAGCAGGGTTCTCTTCATTATCTGTTAATGTAAATGAAGTGTGCTGGGTTGATTAGACAGTTATGACAGTCAGGTATTAGCACAGGCACTCGTAAATACCGCACCATCTAAAGTACCTGTTACTGCTCTCAGGTAGACTTCAAACATCTTAGCACCTGTGTATCTGTGTTAGTTTGGGGAGCAACTTCAATCTCCCGGTTAAAGAGTTTAATTAACCTGTGTGTCTTTAACGAGTTGGTCTGGTTTGTTTCTCTTTTCCAGCTCAGGTCCAGCTCAGGTCCAGCTCAGGTTCAGGTCCAGTCCAGGTCCAGCTCAGGTCCAGGTCCACCATGCAGCAGTACACCCCTGGTGTCCTGATCTTCCTGCTCAGTGTGTTCAGTACTGGTAAGTCCTTCCTCACCCATCGTATTCATAACTAGTAGTTTAGTTCCCATTAATGCCCTTATAATGTGAAGCTCTATGAAGAGTGGAGAAGTGTTGGAGAACTGAACCCAGAATGCAACAGGTACAAGACCTGCTTCTTCATCCACCGTTATGGCAGCAGATACAGGATCTGTGTGCATCCGTGCTCCCCAAATCCTTCCATCTCTCCCTCACAGCTCTTCAAGCCCCGCCCCATGAAGCATCTTTTCACACGCTATCAAATTAAAAGTCCTAATTTTCCAAATTACTATTAGCTTAAACTGACATTATAGTTACTTACATAAAATAATATAGGAATTACAAAAAATTCTCATACCCAAATAAACAACATGAAACCTTATATATGGCTCTTACATCCACTAATAATTAATAATTAAACAATGATACTGTAGTGAACTGTTCCTTTGGTAGTAGTATGGCATGTGTTATGTTCTAGTCAGCCACAGGGTGGCAGTGTAGGTACTCCAGTAAGCATGGTAAGGCTTAGCCAGGAAGTAGCTCCAGTCAGTTCTGCCTCCTGAAGCTGGGAGGACGTTTTGTGCAGCAATAAAGCTGAGTAG
Organism: Prochilodus magdalenae; assembly: GCA_024036415.1. Lineage (NCBI taxonomy): Eukaryota > Metazoa > Chordata > Actinopteri > Characiformes > Prochilodontidae > Prochilodus > Prochilodus magdalenae. The sequence continues at coordinate 13,091 of JAMWET010006345.1, read as the reverse complement.
GACGTTACCTCCTGACTCCACCTGAGTGTGTTGACTCCACCCGAGTAATGTGTCACACATACGCCAGCTTTAGCTTTAATCAGTGATGAGCTGTCTGTGTCTGATTCTGTTTACAGTGTCTGAATCAGCTGTTCCTACAGTGAAGGTGAAGCTCCATGACTCTGCTACTCTGCCCTGCTCTAAGAGGTGTTCTGGTGTGGTCAGATGGATCGAGTCCCGTAACCCCACTGAGGTTCTGGCTGAGTGTGATCAGACGTCCTGTAGATCAGTGAAGGAGGGATATCAGATGATCCATGATCAGTACCTGAAGGGAGATCTCTCTCTCACCATCACTGCAGCTGATCTCAGTAAGAGGGGACTGTACACCTGTACCTGTGGCCGTAGTGAGCTCTGTGACGTGGTTCTTCAGGTGGAGCGTAAGTGTTTATCTGTGTTCCTCACTGACTGTCACACCTAAGAGCTGGACTGTACATGATTGTAGCCACCCCGTATGAGTGTGTACAGAGCAGCTATGCTAGCAGCATGGTTCTCATCTGTGTAGCTTTTGGTGGTCTGGAGGATTTAACACTGGCTCCATTGGGGGGCTGGTTAACCTCTGATTCACATCCATCTCAGGACAGACCCCCATTCCCGTCATTCTGTACTGAAGAAGGGGGAACTGGACTCTGGTTTTGGTTCTGTTATTCTCAGTGGAAAATCAGTAAATATCATCTTATAGATTTAAACTGATCAGGAAATCATAACAGACCATGTTAGCTCAGACAACTGAGCAGACCCCATGAATCCATGAATACCAGATGCCAACAAGGCACTGTGCAGGCTGGTGGTGGTTCCATACTGGTGTAGGGTGTGTTCACATGGCATGGGTTGGGTCCACTGGTCCACCTAAACACGTCATTGTAGTTCAGTTTCTTGCTGATGAACCACCTGTGTGTATCTCCACCCACTGTATCCACTCTATCAGCCCCACCGACCGTACAGGACACTCTGTAGGTGTACAGGTCCAGACTGTAGTATTACCCTGTTCTGCAATGGTCAGGACCCCCACAGGACCCCCACAGAGCAGGTAGTATGTGGGTGGTGGATCATTCTCAGCACTGCAGTGACACTGACGTGGTGAATGATTAGGTGTAGCTGCTGTGATTAGCGCTTAGCTTTAGTTTAGCACTATTAAACAATAAACACAGATTGTAAATATAAAGTTTAGAATGTGAGGCGTGTTAATGACCATGCTGGTCACTGGTAGTTCAGTGGTCTGTATAATAACTGCATGTGTATTTTCCTCCTCAGCTCTGAACACTGCAGTTCAGGTGAAGCCTGGTGAAGGTCTGGTGCTGAAGCTGGACCTATCAGTTCCGGTGGAGGTGATCTATAACAGTACAGGTGGAGCTGGACCTTCCAGTGTTCAGATCTGTACAGTGGACGGAGGTTCACTCCAGTGTAGACCTGACTACACCCAGAGATCATCTCTAATATCCGGTCTGGAGCTGAGAGGACTGACTGTGTCTGAGGGTGGAGTCTATACTGTGAGGGACATCAGGACTAAAGAGGTCGTTCACACCTGCACAGTGACCGTCCAAGGTATGAATGTAGAGTGACCTGTACACTGTAGGGTTCACTGGTTTACATTAACGCTGTTGTGTGTGTTGGTGTGTGGGTGTGTTGGTGGGTGGGTGTGAGCTGTAGTAGTAATGAAGGGGAGGCTCTTCATCAGTAGGGGTGTCCAGACTTTTCACTGGTGCTGTATGAACAGACCTTCTCACAGCTGAACACTGGGAACGAAACTCATGATGGATTTCTATGTGTGTGTCTGTGTGTGTGTCTGTGTGTGTGTGTGTCTGTGTGTGTGTGTGTGTGTGTCTGTGTGTGTGTCTGTGTGTGTGTGTGTGTGTCTGTGTGTGTCTGTGTGTGTCTGTGTGTCTGTGTGTGTCTGTGTCTGTGTGTGTGTGTGTGTGTGTGTGTGTGTGTGTGTGTTGTAGATGGCCCGCCGTGCGTGTGTACAGATCAGGGAGCTGCTCTGCCTGGATGGGTGGTCCCTGTGCTGGTGGTACTTCTAGTTGTGTGTGCTGCATCAGTGGGGATGATTTTGCGGCTGAGGAGTAAAATTCAGCAGCTCCAGAGGAGACCTGAGGAGAACGGAGGACCTGGGTATTAACGGAGCAGCAGGACAGCAGAGACTGGCACCACCAAACACTGGACACAACACAAACACCACAGGACACACAAACCATCCACCACAGGACACGAACCCCCCCACCCAGGACACAGTGTTACTGAGGAGTAGTGTTCTGTTCCCTATGGACTTTAAAAGGTTGTCAGCGCCGCCTTCTGGCAGCCTAATGTATATGTATAGAAAAAGCAGGCAGTAGAATCCATTTTGATTGCCATGCTTCAGTCAAGCTGAGATGTCTCCACAATCTCGTTCCATCTGTCATTACAATGCTTCCTAAGCGCATTTTCTGTGAGTAGATTTGTTAATTATAACTATATGGATGTGAAAATACATGTATAGTTTGATTTAGTTTACGCAAACGTAATATGTAATATTGGCAATCCAAATCAATGTTATGTTTATGTTAGCATTCTCATTCAGTGTAATGTGTCAAATGCTTATTGACAGCTGTAAAGTGAAGGTTATTTTGTGTTTGTTGCAGTTTTACAAGTAAAATATTCAAGTAAACACCAAAACAGAATCCTGATTCTCCTGGAATTATTTGAATAGATGTTTAAGCTGACTGGATAGCTAAGCACAGCGACGTTTAGCGAGGCCAGTACAGTAAAAAGACAATTATACAACAAGTTGAACGCAGAGGAACATTTCTGTGGAATATCGTCAGTTTCAAGCAACCTTTTAGTCTCATCTTGTCATGGCAGAGAGCCATAGCAATGCCAAGAGTGTCAAGAGTGAGGAAGAAAAGGAGGACCTTCGGTCCCTGCATACCCAGTCAAGCAGGTCATCAGCCAAGTCTAGAGTTAGCCTGGTTATTGCTAAAGCACAAGCTAAGGCTGAAGCAACGCAAACCAGAGCAGCCTACGCTCAGCGGGAGATAGAGCTAAAGGTTGAACAAGTCCGTCTTCAAGCTACCCTCGAAGCACTCCAGATAGAAAAAGAAAGAGATGCTGCTAAGGCTGAAGCAGAAATGTTGGAAGCTGGTTTGATTGAATCCGAATTGGGGTCTGTCGTCAAATCTTCTCTTTCTCTCTCACCTCAAAAACGTTTGCAGCACACTGCACATTATGTGAAAGAACATGCCTGTATAGAACCAATAGCCCAACCCGCTGCAGGAGGTATGGAAGGAGAAAAGCCCTACACTCAACATCACTCTCCCACTCATCTGCAAGGAGCATTCGACAGGAGTCCACATCGGTCAGAGTATGGCATTACCCCCACCACTCAAGATCTTGCAAAGTGTTTGGCTCGTAATCAGCTTGTGCAAACAGGTCTAACAATCTTTGATGATAAGCCAGAAAACTATTGGGCTTGGAAATCATCCTTTAAGAATGCAATCAGTGGACTAGACCTTAGTGCAGGAGAACAGCTCAGCCTTCTCAACAAGTGGCTTGGCAGAGAATCTGCAGAGCAAGTTTGACGAATAACGGCAGCCAACATCAGAGATCCTTCAGCTGGACTTGTGATGGCCTGGGATAGGCTGGAAGAGACCTATGGTGCACCTGAGGCCATTGAGCGAGCACTTTTCACCAAACTTGAATGGGTCGTATGGGTCAAGATACAAGCTTGAGCACAAAGTTAACTTTCCTCCATTCTCAGTGTTTGTTGATTTTGTGCGCACTGAAGCTAAGGCACGCACTGATCCCAACTTCAACTTCTCAAGCACTTTCAGACAGAAGAGAAAGGCCAGAAAGATTCAACAAGCCATCTATTTCTGTTCATAAGACATCAGTGTCCTCATCTAGTAAATCTGGAAGTGAGAAGAAATTAGTGAATCCAAGCAAGCGCTGCCCTATCCATGAGAAACCCCATCCACTGAGGCATTGTAGAGGATTTAGGGAAAAGAGCTTGGATGAACGTAAGCAATTTCTAAAAGAACGCTCCCTATGTTTTAGATGCTGCTCCTCTACTGACCATTTCGCGAAAGACTGCAAAGTTGACATCCATTGTAAGGAATGTCAGAGTCATCATCACCTATCAGCTCTCCATCCCGGCCCTGCACCATGGCAATCCAAGCCTTCTCCTCCTGCTTCAGACTATGGCGGGGAGGAAGACAAGGCAATGAATAAGGATGTTACTTCTAGATGTACTGAGGTATGTGGAGAGGGAATCAGTGCCCTCAAACAAGCACAAGAAATGCTTGCTGTCTCCAACTTAAGGCTACATAAAGTGGCCTCTAACAGACAAGCTGTCATAGAAGCCTTCAGTCCTGATGACCGGGCCAAAGACATTCAAGATCGGAACCTCTTCACTGATGATCTGCCCTTGCAACGAAGTCTGGGCGTGTCTTGGAACATAGAAGCTGATGTATTCGTATTTCAAGTTGCTGCTGGTGAGAAACCCTTCACGAGACGAGGAGTTTTGTCCACAGTGAATAGCATTTATGATCCACTTGGCTTCCTTACCCCAGTCACTATACAGGGAAGGTTTCTTCTAAGACGACTATCCACACAAGCTGAAGATTGGGATTCACCTCTTCCTAAAGATATGGAAGTGGAGTGGGGCAAATGGAAAGACTCATTTCAAGACCTCCAAGACCTCAGAATCCCTCGAACCCATACATCCTTCTCAACCACTTATGCACAGCATAGGGAACTCTGTGTTTTTGCAGATGCATCAGTAAAGGCAATTGCAAGTGTAGCATACCTGAAAGCAACTCACAAGACAGGTCACATAGAAGTTGGCTTTCTCTTTGGAAAGGCTAAGTTGGCACCACAGTCGGCTCTTTCTATCCCTCGGTTAGAGCTGTGTGCTGCAGTGCTTGCATTCGCGATAGCTGATATGATAGTGGAAGAGATGGATCTGAAGTTTGATAGTATTACATACTATACAGACAGCAAAGTAGTCCTTGGCTACATCCATAATCAGACTCGGAAGTTCTACGTCTATGTGAGCAACCGAGTGCAACGAATTCACCAGTCTTCAGCACCAGAGCAGTGGCAGTATGTTTCCACTAGCCTGAACCCAGCAGACCACGGGTCTAGATCAGTTCCAGCATCCCTTCTGAGTGGTACGACGTGGCTCACAGGTCCAGCCTTTCTTCAGAAGCCATCATCTCTTGCATCAGAGCCTCCGGAGAGGTATGATCTTATTGACCCCATCTCAGATTCGGAGATACGACCATTAGTGACTATTAGCACTACCTATGTCTCAAAAGGCATTTTAGGGACTGCACGCTTTGATCGCTTCTCTAGCTTGCAGAGACTAATCAAAGCACTAGATAGCTAAGCACAGCGACGCTTAGTGAGGCCAGTACAAGTAGTGTTAGTGTTTCCACAGATTTCACACAGGAGCACATCATGATCATTACCCAAGCCCAGTATTCCATTCTCTCATGTATCATGGATCAGCTCGTTCGGAGAACACTGGTACAGAGAGGGAGGTGGAGGGGTGCCAGGTAAAGAGAGTGAGGTGAGTCTTA
>JAMWET010006345.1:0-2500 GCA_024036415.1 Prochilodus magdalenae | reverse complement strand
TTCCCAGGTTCACTCGTCACTCCACTGCTGTTTGATCTGCTTACTGAACCCAAAGCTAATAATTAAACAGACAGCTCAACACAAACTGTAGCAAGGCTTAAAGACGACACAGCGCCACCTGCTGCCGAGACGAGCTTTCGTTTTCAGCTACAGCGTCACGATACTGATTCTTATATTAACGACTCGGATCCTCTATGTGAATCGGTTCCCGACGTTCAGCTAGGAGTCGCTCACGAGGTCGTTTCCGGAGACCAACACGGACAGACCGAACCGGTTAAACAGGTCAGTTTAGTTTTGTGTGTCTAGGACTAAACCACGTGATCGGTGTGGACACTCCGTACTATGTGTACTATGTTTGTATGGTGTCTATGGAATACGTAGATTTCCTGCTGAAGGAATAGCGGTGCGCGTGGCTGCGGTGAAGCTTCATTACGGCATGTTCAGATTCCAGTAGCTGGAACGACTCGTTCTACAATCCGGAACATTACCGTGGTTTATATCCAGACCAGCAGCTACAGCTCAGTTTAGGTCTTTAATAAACCGCAGACCGTACAGATTAATACAGACTGTCCTGAGAGATAAGGGACCGTCTACAAACTACACCACGAAGGTGAAGATCAGTGGGGGGAAGCACCTCGCCCTTCGTTATACCGGAACCGAGTTTTCTGGGCCATGATCCTTCGCTCGTTCTTCTGGTGGATGTGAGTGGAAGGAGGACATTCAGGTTCTCTATAACTCCTAACACTCTCTGGGTTTGAAGGTTCAGCTGAACATTATCTGTGTACTTCCGCCTCTAACTTCCAGGGTAGCTATCTCAAATCACGTGACCACTCGCAGAATCGAAAGTATAGAAGAACTGTAGTTGCTGGTAGATTTTTCCCGTTTCCGGGTCCCTGTTCTTCTTCAGGTCCTGTATGTAAATAATCACGAGGGTTTATTCTGTACATATTCAGTCTCTACTAAAATGTAGCGCAGTTAGTGGTGTTCCGGTTCTGTTCAGTGAGTCGGATCAGTTGACCCAGATCACAAAGACGAGTCGACTCCTTCATAAACAGATCTTCCGTATTAGTTCAACACTCTCTATAATTTCCTGCTCAGTCAAGCTGAACCTGCCTCCCTATGGCCTAATAAACAACACTGCATATGATTGATCATCACCTGTAATAGAGATCAGTACTTTACCAGGTGAGAGTCCAGAGGCAGAGAGATTCAGCAGGTGAACTAAGAGTCAAACCCAGAGTCAGAAACAGAGTCAGGGCCTTGACTTCTAATACCTGAACAAAGACATTCACAGTTCAGGTACTGGAACCACACCCTCGCCTCTTACTCCAGGTTATTTTACTGATGGAGGAGCAGCCTGCTGGAGGAACACTGGTGTTCAGGTTCTCTAAAGTCAGTAGTGTTACCCTACAATCACCATCACCTGTTACACTTACCTGGTGTTGCTGCTCCCGCATGTTCTCCACAAAGAATGCGGAGCAGGCCGGGCTCACTCTCGAGCATGGTGAAGGACCCACGGCCAGCTCAAGGGAGGGGTGAGGTGAGACCGGTGAGCTGTGGTGGAGAACAGTGTGAAGGAATAAATGTGCTCCCTGTAGCAGCGTTACTAGTGAGGATATATCCAGGCCTGTGAGGATCGTTTGATTGTATACCATCTTTGTACTCGCCTTTTATCCACTGTATGAAATCAGCACACCCCTGTTCAGATGAATGGTTTCTTCCAGGTGTGGGAGTGGCGGGTTTGTTCCAGGTGTGGAGGGGTGTGGCTTGTTCCAGGTGTGGAGGGGTTTCTCTGGTATGCTCTCCCCATGCTGAGGGAGGAGCAGTAGGAGTAGAGGTAATGAGGGAGGTACTATGACCTTGTGATCTAGACTCTGATACTTACCTGCACTACCTGGAGGGAGGAAGTATATTTGAACACCTTCAGATTCTTTGGTTCTTCTGTTTGGTTGTACAGAGTTAATGTCTCTGTGTGAAGGGTCTCCCTGGAAGACCACGGGGTTCCCACTCATTATCCTAAACCTGATTATAATACGAGCCCACCCCAGTTCAGCTTGCAGGACCACCAAATATTTAGCAAGCTATTAACTAAGCTAACACCAGCTAACTAATGGAAGCTGAAACACAACACTTCACACAACTAGCTCAGTTCAACATGAACAACATTACAGTCCAATAAAACAGAACACAGACTAGCCAGCTAGCTCAAACAGGCTCCACACCACTATTTCAGTTCACCAGAACAACCGTTAACATACATAGTTATCTAGCACCATATTAAAAACCTCACGCTAGCTAACAGTTAGCTAATGCTAATCCTAACCTGTTCCACACCACTATTTCAGTTCACCAGAACAACCATTAACATACATAATCAGCAAGGTATCAAACAAGCCAGCTAACGGTTCACTAGCTCGCTAATGCTAACTCAAACCCACAGACTAAACCCAATGCTGATACATTGCCTCACACCGTTTGACCTCTGCACACGATTTCAGCA
>JAMWET010006344.1:0-25000 GCA_024036415.1 Prochilodus magdalenae | reverse complement strand
TGCTAACTGCCCAGAATAGGCAACCATATTTTTACTGATGGAATTTAATGCTGCTCTTGTAGCATTCTGCACTGAAATCCCTCTAGGCAGCCCTGGCATTCCAGTTTCCAGCTTATAATGAGAAAACTCAAGAAGCAAAGCGACCCCAAAGCTAATGTTAGCTATATTGCTAAACCAGGGCCTATGGGAAAATATGCTGAGTTGGCTTTGTTATTGCTGGAGAGGGAAGTTGTATTGGTTAGTTGTTTGCTAACTGCCAAAAACAGCCATTATTATTGTTATGGAATTGAATGTTACTCTTGCAGCATACTGCACCCTAATGCCTTGCAATTTTGAACTGGCTTTAGCCGTATAGCTAAAGTTAGCTATCACTGGCTTCCTACTGTTAACCGAGTAGGTGGCTAACCGTGTCTTTGTTTGGAAAATATGACTCTGTGGAGCTTTTTTTAGGCAGTATAGGTTAATGTATATAATGCTAATGTCCGCTATAGTATCCTTTATAAAGCTAATTCGCTAACAGGGTCTTTTTTTGTGTTTTCAGAGGTGGTCCTATACTGTTTGATGTGAACCCAGCCAATATAAAGCATACTTGGTTAACATTGCCTAAATAGATGCCTGAGGCCTTCGATACTAATGATGTTGCTTATACGAATAGCAGTTTTGTCTAGCTAACCGCTATCTGTGGTAAAGCAGGTAGCATAGCCATACCCGGCCTTCCATATTCTTTCCTTTGGTAAGGTCCAGAACATGAATGAATGAATTGTTGTCCTCTCCTCTGTCTGTTTACCTGTCCTGGCTAAAATAAAGCAACTCTCTGGCTCTAACTATTTATTTATGGTTGCTAACTGCTAACAGTCTAGCATCTGTATTCAGCTAGCCTAGCATCCAGTTAGCTTGTAATGAGCAAAAGCAAGAAGCAAACAATGTGACCCCAAAGCTACGGCTAATGTCTCGCTTTTACAGATCCCCCAGGAATGCTTGCTTAGTGCTAAACACCTGGACCAAAGTAACGGTGGCTAGTGCTAGTCTAAGCTAGGCAGTGGACAAAAGGACAAAATCCTGAGGGCAATTTGGCACCTCCAGTTCATCTGACTGCATGTTTTTGTTTGGACTGTGGAGGAGGAAACCGGAGCACCCGGAGGAAATCCATGCCACGGGAGAACATACGAGCTCCACCCTGAAAGGGCTCTGGCCGCCTTGTTGCCGTGAGGCGACAGCACTGCCCGCTGCGCCTGGCCAAGACACAATGACAAATGAATTCATTTACTTGTGCTGTGCTGCTCGTCAAGTTCCTACCATGAGCCAGGACAGCCGTTTGGATGTTCTCATTATTGCTCAGGGCGACCCTCTGGTGTCTTGGGCCCCTGGACATGCACCCACGATACCCATAGGATGATATGGAACCGTCCCCGGTTTAGTGTGTGTGACAAATTGGATGTCTGTATGATACTTAATCCATGTTTTAATGTGTAAATTTGATGACTGCCATATGGAAACGATGAACCTGGTTACCAGGACTGTGGTTGGTGGATTATGGAGAATGTTATCTAGGTTTTAGGGGTTAGTGGTGTGCAAGTTGTGGTGTGGCTGTGTGCGGTTGGAAGCTCCCAGATGGTGCGGCGTGTCTACAGGCGATAAGAGTATTCCCTGCACAGGTGGCTGCAGTCAAAAAGCATCTCTCGCTGTTTAAACGTCCACGGCGGCAGATGGGAGGAGACACCCCATGGTTATTTACAGTATGCTCACTGAAGGGAGTTTGTCCAAACGCTGCCCTCTGGTGTTCATATAGAGAACACTGTGAGGAGCACGGTTTACAAGGGAATCTTAAATTCCCGTCTGCTCTCCATCCTCATCCCAAAAGGCGTCAACCCATCCGGTCATATTTGTTCTTTAGCTGTAGGTTTTATTTACAGTGCTTACATTGCACTGCATTCGTTCTGTTTGTTTCAATGTCAACAAAATGAATGTAAAGGACTTCAAGGTGCAAAATACAGGGGGTCCTGGGTGGGTTCCAAAATTTCCTTGATATACCCTCTAACCTCTAGGTCGCGGAAGTCCTGGAATGAAAATCTTTTCGCCTGGAAATAAAACTTAGGCTGAATGGGGTGTTGTCGTGTTGTTAACGAGATTTAACCAGGGCTAAGGCTCCTTGCAGCTCTAGTCTGGCCTCAGGTGGCGCTGTAGCACGTTGGATCCACTAGTTGGTATAGAAGAATACGGGTGATGTATAACAGATCTTAATTTGTTGAGAACTTACCAAACTAGGAAAGAGCACTGTTGCTACTGATGCTCATGAGTAACCATTGGATTAGCATTGGATTAGCCATTGGATTATCAATCCAACATGATCCAAGCAATGTTTGCCTATTTCTTTACTCTCCTGCAGACGAGGCAGAACGAGTTGGAGTTGGGAACCTGGGGTTCAGCCTAGGGCTGGAAGTCCCTGGACAATTGTATCTCACCTCGCCAGTCCCTCCTCACCTCTGCGGCAGAGGCCTGTTCATTCCCTCAGCGAACCTTCACTCAGCAGCCCTCAGAGCCTGGCCATCCTCCCAAACCCTGTGGCAACCACGGCACTCATCCAATCAGCCCACGAGCTGGACAGCGGAGTTGGGCGTAAAAAGATTAGACCACAACGGAACGATGATCCTTCAGATCCATGACCTGCTCGCCGATGATGCCACCAGCGTGTCCACCACCACGGCAACCCAACACATCCCGGCAGCATGCGGATGTTCCCACGGTATAACCTCCCAGGCCACGCCATTCATGGAGGATATCACTCCGCTTTAGCACCGATTCCCTCGCACCGGATGGCAAAGGGGAGTGTGCGGCCTCCGAGTCACTCGCCGGCCTCTGTGCGGCGAGCAGTTCTTGCTAATGCCTGGACTGACTGAAGGAAGAGTGTGAACGGTTAACCTACCGGGAGCTGCTAGAGATCCTGTTCCTGTACGAGAGGAAATGGAATCCCCTGTTTCTTGCTGTCTGGAGGCCCACATGGGTGCTCTGGCCCGTGGGATAGGTCCCTCTGGGAATATGCACTGCAACGAGAGCCTACTAGGCACGAGATTGCCCTGTTAGAGGAGCCACTGCGACATCTCGATTCAAGTGGCGCAACGTCTTGAGGCCCAGAAGATGCAGCGCTGCGGGAACGCTGTCCTCAAGGTCTGGCCAGCATAGATAGCGAGGACGATATGAAGACGGGGCCAAAGGCAGCGGCGTCTTTCCACCATGAACTCTCGTACCATTTAATGAAATTCAGAGCGAGAACGCTCGAACAGAGAGCACCAGTGCCTACACACGGTGATAGGTTGCCGGAGTACAACCGCTTGTCAGTGGAACTCTTACCTTCGCCCTCAGCCAGCTGGAATTCAGTGCTCGGCGACTTTGCGGCCTCACACTTCTAGGCACAGGACAACGTTGTAAGAGATGAGAACCTTAACCCATCTTCGTCCCCTAGCTCTAGCGGTAATTGTGAATACGTGAGCAACGGCAAGGAGTCCACCAGCACCCCTGGCACAGAGGTTCGCTCTCCTGTCTCAGCAATGGAGCAAGCAGTGGCAGGAAGGTTTTTCTGACCATGTGCCCGAAAGGGCGACCAAGGTGGAATGGAACAGCAACTGGGTGGACAGCCACACGTAAGTGAGGGAAGGAGATGCAGCATAACAGTTCCGTAAACCTTCTCGCCATCGGTTCGGCAGGTGTGGATCCACAGATACCTACATCGCTACCATAAGCTTCACTTGCATCTGCAACTAAAGGCAGTCTAGTATCGTGCAGCACATGGATGGTGTCTTATGAGGAACTCTCAGGTAGACTGGCTGAAGACCCTCCTGGTGGTGCGCGAGCAGCCTTGCCCTACAGCACAAACAGAGACTTGCGAGGTCCCCTCTTGGCACACGCCGTAGCAAATTTCTCTCCGCCATGGCTGGCTGCTCCTCCCTCAGCAGTCTTGGTACCACTGCGCTCTGTTCCGTCGGCTGTAGCTCTTCACCCACTGGTTATCGAGTGGCCAGGTGACATTAATGTCCTCGTTTTAGTGGCGTGACGTATGCGTCCAGCGGCTATGTAGCCAAGGCGACCCGTGAGAGACCGATTGTGCTTCTCGCAGCTGAGATTAAGCTATGTAAGAGTCGTGCCAGCCATGAAGATCTTGCGAGGACAATACGGACGTCGGGGATGAACCCACTGGCTGTACGTGAGTGCGGACAGTGACGAGCGAGATGAGATATGAGGCAGCTGACTGGGAGTCAAGTGAGTGAGTCGCAAGCAGCAACGGTCTGGAGTGTGCGTCTCTGTGGTGTGGCTAGCTCGCGGTCGTAGTCTATGCGGATGAGTTCATGCTGTGTGATACAAGCCTGGCGCGTCTGGTACTTTCTGCGAGAGAGAGAGAAGGAGCAGGACTCCGGAGGCCTATGGGCAAATGCATCATCCTGGAGCTCCAGCCAAAGGAAAAGCATGAAGAAGCGCAGCCGTCGGATCTTGGATAACTGGATTACTATCCAGGAGCTTCTGGCCTATGGCACTGCCGCTCTGTTCCGACGGCAACGAAAGTCTACAATCCCTTGCTCTCTGTAACCCACGGTCTGAGTCGGGCAGTGTGTGAAAAAGCTGATCGGAAAATCCTGGTGTCCGCTAAGCTTTTCAAAGCTCATCAGAATTCAAACAGGGAAGCTGGTAGATATTGCTCTACAATCCTTAAACGGCGAAAACCTGTGGGAATTACCGCAAAGCTCTTAGGAAGACACCATGGTGGAATTTGAAGCCAAAAGGTCCACCACCGCCCCTTCAGTGGGCCTGGGGGGGTCTCTGTGTGCGCTGTCTCCGAAACCGCCTACTACCGGTACTGGCTGCTCTGCAGTAGATCCGAGAATCGTTAATCGCGCATCCGGGGGACTCTCCGCTACTGCTCTCCGGTAAAGGACCTATTGCAAGTATCCGCATGAGTCCACTGGAGCTGTGGAGGACCGTTCGCCAGGCTGAGCGAGGAAAGAATGGCGGAAAGCGGGCACGTCAGCTTCTGTACGGCAGTGTAACCCTACCACACACCCGAGTAATCGTTACGAATTCGCGTCATGCGACTGAATTCAAAGCCCTGTGGACCGTTAATAATGAACCGAATGTGGTGGGACTTCTTACGAGTGGTGGTCATGACGTCTTACGTCAAAATGACCGTTGGCACAACGATTGGGGACGTTAGCTGCGTCCGAGTTTTGCGTGGTTATTTACGTTATACTCTGCGTGGCGTGACCTGTCTATGAGCCGGTGGACAGCAGTGCGCTCCTGCTGTTCCTTCTCAGTACATTACTGACTATAGCCAAGGGCGTCATTTCGGGACGCTCAGATCCGGGACCAACCTATTTGAATCGAGTGGTACCATATTGCCAACGGGAACAGTAAAGATCAAATTTCCCTGAAACAATTTAAAACCAAGATCGAGCTTGTCCCCACATTTTCATGGGGCAGTGGAGGTCACCTTTGTGGGACAACACTCCTCTGTGTTTGCTGCTTGGGGCTAGGAACGAGGGAAGAACAGGAGGAAAACCGGGATGTGGTACCGTGGTACAAGAGCCAAGGGTTTGATACCCTGGCGCCCAACAGGCTGGCTGTTACTCAGAAGGTTGCGCTACAAACGTGGGGGGAAGAGGCGTCGAGGAACAGATGGGGTACTCAAATATAGTGAAGACAATCCATAAACGAGCAAGCAGAGGGATAAGCTACAACAGCTGGTCCCTGCGAAGTGGATCCCGAATTTCGCACCATCCTCATGACCTTGAACGTGAACTGTTGTTTCATATTTTTTTCATAAAGCTCCTTTTCATGACTGGAGTTTTTAAATACTGAACACCACGGGAGGACTCCAGCATTTCAGGAACACCATCTTAGAACTTCGTCCACCTGTGTGCTTCAGCACCACGGGGCCTTCGAGCTGATAGTGTACATCACCCCCGGGAAGAGGAGTTTCAGTTAGTGAACACAGCTCCACACAGTAAACTCTTCCTGCCATGTAATCAGAACCCCCGCCCCTTGTGGCCGCCGCCCTGCTGCGTTTGTGCTCCAGCCAGCCTTTGGTCTAGGCCCTTCAGTAAAGGGTCGTTCCTGACTTTTTGGGCTTCTTGGCTGCTGTGTGGATAAGGTTCCACCACGCGATTAACATCAAGCCATCATAGGCCTTGGGAATCCATGGGCTAGGGTGGAGTGCTACAATACCAGTAAAGCCGGGGTGTTTCTTGATAAAGTGGCCAGGTATGCGCAGCACATGGTCGGGGGGGGTTTTTCTAATAAAGTGGCCACAGTGAGCGGATAGGCACACAGGGTGGAGATGTCTTTCTAATAAAAGTTGGTCAGTAAGTGGAATCAGCACAAGGTGGGTGTTTCTAATAAAGGGCCAGGTTTAGTGGAGTAGCCCATAATTGTGGGGTTTCTAATAAAAGTGGGCCCAGGTTTAGTGGGAAAAGGCACAAGGTAGGTCGTTTCTAATTAAAGTGGCCCCAGTGAGTGAAAAAGCACAAGGTGGTGTGTTTCTAATAAAGTGGCCAGTGAGCGGAAGCACAACCGTGGGTGTTTCTTCCTAAAGTGCGCCAGTGAGTTGAAGTCAAAGGGTGGGGGTGTTGTTCTAAACTAAAAGTGTCCAGTGATTGAAGCACATAAGTTGGGGTTTCTAATAAAGGTGGCCAGTGAGCGGCCAGTCACAAGGTTGGTGTTTCCACCTCTGAAGGTGGTGTGCCAGTGAGGCGGAACCACCAGGATAGTGCTGTTCTCTGAATCGAACGTGACATCTAGTGAGGTGGAAGCCAACAACTGTGGGTGTTTCTAATAAAGTGGCCCAGTGACGTGAAAGCACAAGGTTGGGCGTTTCTAATATCCAGTGGCACATTTAAGTGGAAAGCAACATAAAGTGGGGTGTTCTACATAAAAGTTGGCCCAGTTAATGGAAGCACAAATGGGGTGGTTTCATAAAGTGGCCCAGTTTAGTAGAAGCACAAGGTTGGGGTGTTTCTAATAAAGTGGGCCAGTTAGTAGAAGCACAAGGTGGGTGTTTCTAAATAAAGTTGCCAGTGAGTGAAAGCACAAGGTGGGTGTTTCTAATAATGTGGCCATGAGTGGAATAGCGACAAGGTGTGGCCAGTGAGTCTAAGCACTAAAGTGCGGCAGTGGGTGATAAAGCGGGCACAAAGCAGCATCACAAGGCTTTGGAACGTCAAGGTCTCACTGCTGCAGCAATGTCGACACTGTTGCTTTCCAAGTGGGGAAAGACTGCAGAAGACGCGCCACTCATATGGCCATCTACAGGACATTCCATGAACTTCCAAAACCCCGCTGAGTATTATGAGCCCCAGTTTATGAACAGACTGATCTCGCCTCGCCCCTTGCACTGATCGGGCCCGGGGCTTCTTTTTTTCCTGTCCTCCATGCTTGGTAAGTCTTCATGTTTTGTCGGGTCGTGACGCTCTGTTTAATAAATATCCTGAGTGAAATCTGTCCACGTTGTCCTTCGAGATTCGGGTTCCTACGATCTCTCATCTTACCATAGAGTTAGCATGTATCTGCAAACTGAGCTGTGAATACGCCGCTTTAGGCGGCCTATCGCATTGATTGGTTTTGGAATAAACTGCTTTTCCGACGTTCCTGGTGGGGTTATTTTTCCCCGGTGTTGTCATGAGCCCACACTCAGCTGACCACCTGCATGTACTGAATGTCTAGGAATATGGTAAGCTGGTAAGGGAGGGAATAGCCTGGTGTCAAACCCAGGATGACTGCAGTATATCTCGTTTGTGGGGAATATTCCAGATGGAATGTTGGTACGGAATATGGTGGTGCCATCTGGGAATCGCCCACCAGCCAAAACTACCCAGCCAACAATGTCCTGTGGGGCATCGTCCCGTGGGGCATCGTCCCGTGGGGCATCCTCCTGTGGGCAACGTCCTGTGGGGCAGTGTCCTGTGGGGCATCGTCCTGTGGGGCAGCGTCCTGTGGGGCAGCGTCCTGTGGGGTAGTGTCCTGTGGGGCAGCGTCCTGTGGGCAGCGTCCTGTGTCCACTGATGAAGGACTAGAGGATGACCAACACTGCACTGTGCAGCAGCAGATGAGCTATCGTCTCTGACTGTCCATCTACAAGGTGGAGCAGCAAGGTAGGAGTGTCTAATAGAGTGGACAGTGAGTGGACACAGTGTCTAAACACTCCAGCAGCACTGCTGTGTCTGATCCACTCACACCAGTACCACACACACTAACACACCACCACCACGTCAGTGTCACCGCAGTGCTGAGAACGATCCACCACCCACATCATACCTGCTCTGTGGTGGTCCTGTGGGGGTCCTGCCCATTGAAGAACAGGGTAATACAGTACACAGAGAAACAGATGGACTACAGTCTAGGCTCCTATATGACCAATGGAGCTGATAACAAGGTATCAATGACACTGAACAAACTCAACACACCATGAGACATTATGGATACCATCTCTTCATTTATTAGATGTACAATTATGAAAAATAATAATAATAATCATCATCATAATCATAAAAAAAGACTGGAAGCCCAAGATTATGTACAATCACTCCGTACGACGATGTAGTGAGTCTCTTCGAGAGGTTCATCTCAGACCCAAACTGATTTCCGACACAGCCTGATATGTTGAGCTTTAAAAACAAAAGTCATGATCGAAAACCGAAAGAAAGACGAAACAAACAACCTTACATACATATACATATCCATATACATATATATAGAGAGAGATATCTATAAAAGCAGAATCATTCAAGTATCAAAATACACACTGCCCAAGATTACTTTACAATCTAATATGGTTCAGATTCTTACCAAAGTCGTTAATATCATCATAAAAAACACAGACATGTTTACTCGCAACATGAGTAACAAACGTGCAAAACACTGCAGCCGTTAGCAGGTGTTAGCGTTAGCGTCGGCCTGCGTTGAGCACTGTACCAACCCAAAGACTTAACACAAACAACCAGACTTCAGATTCCTCTCCTCGCCCTCTCTGGCTTCCTGTAAACCGGGGTCAAAGGCTTTCCGTACCGGGCGGCTTCACTTCCTGCCATCTACAGCGAAAGCCTGGGTAGAGTGCCGAGGTGGAGCCCTCCATGTTTTCCCATGCGCTTCCATGTTCGGAATGTTTACACGGGCGTTATCTGTTTCCGTTGAGCATCGATTAGCCGTCGTATGATGTCATATGAAGTCGTTATGGTGGTGGTTATTATTATTAGCCCTAATTCAACACTCATCATCATCATCTTCATCCTTCAGGCTCACGGAGGGTGGGCGCTGGAGCCTATCCCAGCATGCAATGGGTGGAGGGCAGGAAATACCCTTCGTTCATCATCCATCAGACGACGCTCTCAAGTTATTATTACTATTATTATCATTATTATTGTTGTTGTTATTATTATTATTAATCCTCACTCATCCTCACACCAGGGGGGCCACTGGAGCCTATCCCAGCATGCAATAGGTGGCAGGCAGGAAACACCCCTCCTTTGATTCAGTACCCTGCTTTCATCATCAATTAGCAAACATACGACGCTACCATGTTAATTATTATTATTATTATTATTAATATTATTATTACTATTATTATTATTACTACGACTGAACCTCACTCATCCCTCGTCTCTAATCTTCCCAACCGCTTTATCCTACTGAGTCGCGGGAGGCCCCCCCTGGAGCCTATCCCAGCATGCAATGGGCCAAAGGGCCAAATGGACAGGAAACGCCCTGGACAGGCCGCCAGTCCATCGCAGGGCATCATCATCAACCCCCTCCTCCAAACAGCCCAGATGTCTGTATTAGGTGTGAACGCTGCTGATAACGAACGTAAGCCGGTCTCCACCAATCAGCATCATCCTCACTCCGATCTTAATCCTGATTCGCCGCCGTTCGTTACCAGCAACGCCGTTGGCTACCGAGTTCCATTACCAGCAATCAATGTTTCACCCGAAGGTGTCTAGTGTCACTTCTCCTCCGAGCTCCCTCCGATCCAGCCGCAAATCACAGTTTACACATTGTAAGAGTTACTAAGAGGAGCAGGAGGAGCTCTGAACGTACCGCTCAGGTCTTCACACTAAACCTATATACTGTATATTTACTTATATAATAAAAAAAAAAAAAGCTTGGCTATCGTACCGCGTCACGAGATCCGGCTCGGTGAGGACAGCTCAGGACAGTTTCTGCAGATCCGCTCGAGCGAAACTTCAAACTCAACCAACGGAAACTGAAATCCTGACAGATGGAATGAGGTAAAGCATGCAGGCGGGGTCCGGAAGTCTACACGGGGGGCTTTCCATCACTTAGGGCTGGAAAGGTAAAGACTCTCCATCCCTGTTTATATCGAATCAGGTGAGGCTGACCGTGTTCAGGTCGGATTTGGTGTTGAGGCTCATGTTCAGGCTCTCAGGTGGATTTGATCTGCACAATAGAGACACCCACCACAAATAGCTACACCCAGCACAAACAGCTACACCCAGAAGGAATCAACCCACAGGTATGAAACTTGGTGGGGGGGTTTGACGTTGAGAGACGTGCTAAAGTTGCACGCTCCACCGTGCAGGTGGTGTAGGCAAGGACGGGTCTTGTCTCTGTACCTGACTGACCCAACAGCACCATTACAGACATCCAGCGAGCAGTGTTGTCCTCCACGAGTCGTCCTGTTAGTGCAGCACCATTGGCAGACGGCTGCACCACGCAGGACTACATGCACACAGACCGTTACCACGACTGTCCTTAACACCACGTCACCGTCACCAAAGACTGCAGTGGTGTCGTACCAGACTGTCATGGAGTGACTCAGAATGGCAGCGGGTCATCTTCAGTGACGAGTCCCGCTTTAGTCTTGGTGGAGACGCCCAACGAATCCGTGTGTGGAGGCACCGTGGTCAGCACCAAGATGAACGGTTTGTCGTCACACGTCCAGAAGGCCTGGTGTCCCTCCACCTCCACCCCTACCGCACCATCTGCAGGAACTGTGTGAGGATGTTCAAGCTGCATGGGATGGATTATCACAGGACTCCATTAGGAACCTCTACAGCTCCATACCGAGACGTCTGGCGTGTTGGGTTAGCGAACACGGCGGCCCGACGCCATACTGAGAGACAGACTTCTGTATGTGTAGCTCAGTAAATATTGATCATATCAGTCTAAATTTATCATCAGTTATTGATCCTGGTCACCTTTATCCTCCTTCCCAACACCACCGCACTACCACACCTCCTTCTGGGTGCAGCTTTTGCACCATAAAATTCTGTACAGATTTAGAAAAGAATCCAAAATGGAAAAAAAACAGACTTCTGGATCCCGCCGAAAAGAAAACAACAAACAAACAAACAAACAATGGGGAACAGTAACGGTGCGACGGACGCAACTGATGTTTCCTGACCGGCTGATAACAGAAGAGTTCAATTCACATTATCGTCCCCGGCTGGACGAACTCTGAGCAAACAGTGTGCGTGGGGTCGTTAGGACAGTGCTGCTGCTGCTGCTGCTCTCCAGTGTAGGAAATCAAGGTCATTCACCTCAGCTGCAGTGTGGACATCAGCTGGTCCAGATTAACACTGTTACTGGACACAGTGAAGTGGTGGATGGAGGACACACGTTAAACCTGGTGGTGAGTTATGTGTGAACGGTCCTAGCCGTGCTACCGGTCCCGAGTGGGGGGGGGTTGGGGGCAGTTTGGTGGTCAGCTAAAGGAAGACACAAACACACAGGGGGGTTAGAGTAAACGACAACAGGACCTGCGTGCACAGGCGCTACTCGCTGGACGAGACGGGGGGGAGGGACAAAAAGATGGAAACAGGAAAGTGAGGGGTAATCTGTCTGAGATCAACAACAGTGACCCGATGGACCGTCTTGGAGTTACAGGAAGTGATGTCATTAGCTACATTTCCATCCCTTTACCATCACATGTTTAGGTTCCAAGTGTGTATGTACCGGACAGACAGACGTTAACGGCTATGTGGTTACTATGGTATCGTAGGTGGTTGCTAAGATGTTGCTATGTAGTGGCTATGACTTCCCATGTGGTTGAATGAGTGTTAAGTGGTTGCTATGATATCCCTGGTGGTTGCCAAGGTGTTCCTATGTAGTTACAATGACACCTCAGAAGGTTGTTTGGGTGTTGTGTGGTTGCTATGACATCCCAGGTGGTCATGTGGATGCTGCTATGTGGTTGCAATGTTTTCCCTGATGGCTGCTAGGGTGTTCCTTTGTGGTTGCTATGACATTCCAAGTGGTTGCTAGACTGTTGCCATGTCGTTGCAATTGTATCCCTGATGGTTACTAGGGTTTTTCTATGCGGTTGCTTTGACGTCCCAGGTGGTTGCTTGGGTGTTGCTATGTGGTTACTATGGTATCATAGGTGGTTGCTAAGATGTTGCTATGTAGTGGCTATGACTTTCCAGGTGGTTGAATGAGCGTTAAGTGGTCGCTATGATATCCCAGGTGGTTGCCAAGGTGTTTCTATATAGACACAATGACACCTCAGAAGGTTGTTTGGGTGTTGTGTGGTTGCTATGACATTTCAAGCGGTTGCTAGAGTGTTGCTATGCGATTGATATGGTATCCTAGCGAACGGTTGCTAAGGTGATGCTATGCAGTTTCTATGACATACCAGGTGGTGGCTAGGGTGTTGCTATGTTGTTGCAATTGTATCCCTGATGGTTACTAGGGTTTTTCTATGCCGTTGTTTTGACATCCCAGGTGGTTGCTTGGGTGTTGCTATGCGGTTGATATGGTATCCCAGCAAGCGGTTGCTATGGTGATGCTATGTAGTTTCTATGACATACCAGGTGGTGGCTAGGGTGTTGCTATGTGATTGATATGGTATCCCAGCGAGTGGTTGCTATGGTGATGCTATGCAGTTTCTATGACATACCAGGTGGTGGCTAGGGTGTTGCTATGTTGTTGCAATTGTATCCCTGATGGTTACTAGGGTTTTTCTATGCCGTTGTTTTGACATCCCAGGTGGTTGCTTGGGTGTTGCTATGTGATTGATATGGTATCCCAGCGAGTGGTTGCTATGGTGATGCTATGTAGTTTCTATGACATACCAGGTGGTGGCTAGGGTGTTGCTATGTGATTGATATGGTATCCCAGCGAGTGGTTGCTATGGTGATGCTATGTAGTTTCTATGACATACCAGGTGGTGGCTAGGGTGTTGCTAAGCGATCGCTAGAGTGTTGCTATGTGGTCGCCATGGTACCCCTGATGGTTGGGAAGTCGTTGGTGTCCGTGTTGGACAATCACCAATTAACAGAACGTCTTTATCTGGTTTTGGGAAAAACAGTGTGTGCCATCTGTGCACAAAGTGGATGGAAACGTAGATGACGTGCCCAACAGGACAGTCAACTTCCGGTCTGGGTGAACTCGAGTGATCTGAGACAGATTCCCGCCTGGAAAGGAGAACAGAAAAGAGCAAAGGAAGACCAGGGGAAGCTTCATTTGGATGAAGTTCTTATTAGGAGCTGCCGTTATGGATCAGCTCCTGCACCAGGTGATACGATCCGGAGGACCTTTTGGTGGAATGTGCTACATTAGTGTGACCATGGTTTCGGCTTTGGTCTTGAGATGACTCCTCCCCTATTCCTGATATCACTCCTGGCTAAGACAGGGACTACTGGGTGGGATTAGGGGTGGGAGAAACGATCCGTTCTTAGCTGCATCTCGATTCTACCTTGATGCTCAAAGCGGCTTAGAGCTTCTCCAGGGCTCAGTCCAAACTGCACACTAGTACGCTGAACAGCGTCCCAAACACGGTACACCACCACTTAGGCCCTGATTAGCTGCAGTGTATATGTAATCAGAGATCACAGTGCGTTACACATGTTCATGTTTTATTCATGTTCCTGGGTACTAAGTGTGTACTATGGGTTCCCACAAGCTCTGCTTCTGTGCTCAGGACAATGGTGTTCTGAATGGTCCTCTACACTCCCGAACATCTGCGATACATACAGTGCTAAGTAGACTTCAAGTAGCTTCTGGAACTGTGAGAACTCTCCAGAAGTGCTATCAACACCCCTCCTGCAATATCTGCAGGACCTGCGATACAATATTTAAGCTGCACGGGACACTATTAGGACTGCACCCTGTCAGTGGAATCGGATTCGCCCGTCCTGGCCGACGAGTCGACTACTCGTTCATGATTTTCCTCCATCTACATGATCTAGTAATCAGTAAATCAGTCCGCATCAGTTCAGATCTGACGTCCTTTTACATTCTTAAAGTTCTTGTGCATTTTTGTAAGCTTTAGCCTGTTTTACCAAAAACCAAACAAAAAAAATGACTGTTCTCAGTCGACTTGAAGGGTCTCGGACTGACGAGTGGACTCGTCGACTTCTAGAGAGCAGCCCTAGACACTACCAGCTGGACTATTGTCTCACTGTACTCTTACCGGACTAATGGCGGCCCTCCGGTCCGGCTCGATACTGAGGCTTTCCTGCTGCTCGCCTCTGACCAGCTGCCCACCTGCCCAGTCCCAGTGCTCCCTGCATTGGACCATTCACCACTACGATCAGCCTAATTAGATACCCAGCTGATGTTACTTTGAACAATTTCGAACTGTAGTCTGGACCAGAGGAGGACTGGGGTCCCCCGTGTGAGTCTGGTTCCTCCCAAGGCTTTTCCTTGACACCGTCGCCTTCGGCTTGCTCACCGGGGGCTTCTTTCTGAATATGGATCACATGAACCCCACACCTCCGTCTGGGCGCAGCTGTTCCGTTGGTCTATGCGTGTGCTAAGTGTAGTAATACCGAACCTTCACTGTCCTGGTCACAGAAACACATGAGCAACATGAACATACAAGTGTAACCATCAGACTGACGTGTAGAGTGTGCATATGAACGCCTCAGGCATCGTGTGTGAGTCCAATCAGAGTCTCAGAGTCCAATCTGAGAGTAAACAGCGAGAGTAAAGACCAACGGTCATTTTAAAACAGGACGAACCAAAAACTGAGATACAAGTTTTTAACGTAACAGCAGCTTCGTGGCTGTGAGATCTAACACCTGTGGAGAGCGACGGCGCTCAGTTTGAACAATCTAGATTAGCAGGCAGCAAACAGCTGCCATCAGGTGACGGTGTAATCGAGATGCAGGAAGAGCGGTTCTCCGCACTCTGAGCTACAGTTGGGGCTAGGCGATAGAACCATAACTCGTTCTCACGATATACACGTCCTCTGGATTTGTCTGCTGCAAATTCAGTCCAGTCCAATCTAATTTAATCCAATTCAATCCAGTCCAATCTAATTTAATCCAATTCAGTCCAGTCCAATCTAATTTAATCCAATTCAGTCCAGTCCAATCTAATTTAATCCAATTCAATCCAGTCCAATCTAATTAAATTCAATTCAGTCCCGTCCAATCTAATTTAATTCAACTAAATCCAGTCCAATCTAATTTAATCCAATTCATTCCAGTCCAATCTAATTTAATTCAATTAAATCAAGTACAATCTAATCCAATTCAGTCCAATCTAATTTAATCCAATTCAATCCAGTCCAATCTAATTTAATCCAACTCAGTCCAGTCCAATCTAATTTAATCCAACTCAGTCCAGTCCAATCTAATTTAATCCAATTCAGTCCAGTCCAATCTAATTTAATCCAATTCAGTCCAGTCCAATCTAATTTAATCCAATTCAATCCAGTCCAATCTAATTTAATCCAACTCAGTCCAGTCCAATCTAATTTAATCCAACTCAGTCCAGTCCAATCTAATTTAATCCAATTCAGTCCAGTCCAATCTAATTTAATCCAATTCAGTCCAGTCCAATCTAATTTAATCCAACTCAGTCCAGTCCAATCTAATTTAATCCAATTCAATCCAGTCCAATCTAATTTAATCCAACTCAGTCCAGTCCAATCTAATTTAATCCAATTCAATCCAGTTCAATCTAATCTACTATAAACCAACTCCATTCAATCCAATCCAATTTAATATCATCTTGTCCAACGCAATTACATCCAATCTGATTCCACTGAACCCAATCCAATCCAGCTCTATTCAATCCAATCCAATCCAAGCATGGTGCCTAGAACGGCTTTCCTCCTGGCATCAAACTGGGAAACTGGCTTCCTCCCATGATAGATTTGTGTCTGCTGGTTGGTGTTGGGTGTTTGTCCTGTTCTGGCCACCTGATCTCTTCAACTCTCACTCAGAAACTTTAAAATATTTACTTAAAATAAACTTTCAAATGATGAACTTATTTTAAAAATATGATCGGACTATCGTTAGCTTTACCGACTGAGATTTTATCGTGGCACCATGTTTGGCCGTATCGCCCAGCCGTACCTGAGGCACCTACCGGCTCCCACCCCTAATCAGATCCGAGTGTGTCCCTGCTGAGGCCGCTAGTCTCTGAATGCTACATGTTGCGCTCCGGCTCGTCTCAGATACTTAAGGCTTCTTCAAATCCGGCCGTAAACAACCACAACAGCAAACTCGGAACAGGCTGCTCAGTGATATGTGTAGGACACACCCGCAGTGTGAGTGAACAGTCCAGAAGTAGCACGATTCAAAGAAGCACTACCGCCTCTATTCAGCACGGCGCAGCGGGCAGCTCGGACGTCTGAGCAACAATACCCCACCACCCAGTTTAGCTCCGCCCACTTAATGTAGCCAAGACATGTTTGATGGTTCTCAGTCCTTTTAGCACTGGAGCTATGAGGCTAATGTAGCTAGCAAGCAACGGAAGCTTAGAGCCCTCCGATTTACAAGCCCTTAGCCTCTGCCCTTAACTCATATTTAATTCTATACTTCATATTTGAGTTTTGAGGTTGAGAGATTTGAATTTATGGATCTGAATTTTTAAAAATCTGAAAAAAATTCTAAATTGTAACACTGAAATTGAATTTTTTCAAACAGCAAATTTTACCGCCTCAAGTTTTTAAAAGTTAATTGTTGAAATTCATATTTATGACCATTAAATATGTAAATTTGTGTTAAATGTCCAATAAATACAATTTAAACTTGAAATTCTGATTCAAATATTTGTCCATTTTTAGGACCCAGAGATTATGTGGTGATTGACACAGTTTTGTATGAACACAGATCAAAGTTCAGCTACTACTGTGTTAGCTATGCTAACGGTGCAGGACTCCAGACACCAAACATGTCCTGGCCAGTGGACTGAACTCAGGGGGGAGCTGCACGGTTCTGAATTCCCCCAGAGCATAGCGTCTTCATCACAGTGCTCAATCCAGAGATGCACATCTGACTGCAAGGAACTCCAAATGCATCAAAAGCAGCAAAACATCCCCCCAGCCCACCCAAGACCCACCATACCCCGCCCCATAACCCCCCCATAACCCACCCCAATAACCCCCCCATAACCCACCCCAATAACCCATCAAAACCCCACCCAAAAAAAAAACAACAGTCTGATACGTGCATAATAATGGTCAGTGAGAATCCATGGACTCCCGGGTGGACGTGGATCAGTCCCGGGTGGACGTGGATCAGTCCATGAAGACAAAGCAAAGCCCTACAGCGTCCAGCGTTAATCCTTGGCAAGTCTTTCGTTTTGTGTCCCCACTATTTATTAACGTCGGCTTCCTTTCAGACGAGGAAGGGGGACAACAGCGCCTCACTGTGGCCGACGCCTACTACAGACAGGACGAGCACCGGAGAGGGGACAAAAGAAAGATTGCATCACTATTAGTTCAGTTTAGAAAAGAAAAAGAACAGGAGGGGTGGATGAAGGAACGGTCCGGTGGACTGATTCTGGGTTAGAGAGTCGGTGAGTTCAGGGTGTGTTAAGAGCAGACGAGGGGGAGGGCACCAGGTGTGCTCCAGGTATGCAGTCCTGTATGGCACACCTGAACAGGTGAGGCTCTCCTGCACCTGAGTCACATCACTAACCATCAACAGGGAGGGAAGGAGGGTTTGAGGGTTCGAGGGAGAGGGAGAAAGACGAGTGGAGGGAGGGAGAAAGAGAGATGGAACGAGAGAGAGAGAGAAGGGAGAGACAGAGAAAGTGGGGGGGGGAAGAAGAAAGAGAGAAGAGGGAGGGACAGAAGGAAGAAGGGAGAGAGAGAGAGAGAGAGAGAGAGAGGGAGGGACAAAAGGAAGAAGGGAAAGAGAGGGAGGGAGCGTGGGGAAGAAAGAAAGAGGGAGGGAGGGTGGGGGAGAAAGAAAGAGGGAAGGAGGGAGGAAGGGAGAGAAGAAGACAGAGGCAAAAGAAGGAAGATGGAGGGAGGGAGAGAGAGAAAGAGAGAGCAGGTGTGATGGGGAGCAAAGAGGGAGGAGGACGTGAGAGGTGGAGGGAGAGAGGGAAAGAGAGGGAGGGAGAAAGGGAGAGAGAGGGAGAGAGGGAGAGAAGGAGGGAGAGAAGGAGAGAGAGAGGGAGGTAGAGAGGGAGGGAGAGAGAGAGAGGGAGGGAGAGAGGGAGGGAGAGAGGGAGAGACAGAGAGAGAGGGAGGGAGAGAAGGACGGAGAGAAGGACGGAGAGAAGGAGGGAGAGAAGGAGAGAGAGAAGGCTAGAGAGAGAAAGAGAGGGAGGGAGAGGGAGAGAGAGGGAGGGAGGGAGAGGGAGAGAGAAAGAGAGAGAGAGAGGGAGAGAGGGAGGGAGAGAAGGAGAGAGAAGGAGAGAGAGGGAGGGAGAGAGAGAGGGAGAGAGGGAGGGAGAGAAGGAGAGAGAAGGAGAGAGAGGGAGGGAGAGAGAGAGGGAGGGCGGTGCTCTAAACACCATGCTGAACACTAAGCCTACAGAGCCTGGGCTTTAACTGATGATGGACTCAGGTGAAACAGAGGCCCACCTGCTGAGGTGGTCCACAGGGGCTGAGTTTGGGATCTCTCAGTGAGCTGACCTCAGAGTCTCTCATCCTTTCATTTCAGACCAATCAGGGAGAAGTAGCTCAGACAGGCAGGAGCCGACTAACCTACTGTATGATCTGTACAGAAACGGGACAGAGCAGGTCAGAGGGATCCTCAGCTCTACAGCGGGGGGAGCTGGACCAGCTGGAGGCTCAGCAAGAGAGAGAGAGAGAGAGAGAGAGAGTAAAGAAAGAGGAGCGGAAGAAGCAGGAGAGGAGTGAGAGCGCGAATGAGCAGAGAGGAGTCCTGTTTGTGCATAAGGGAATTCTCGGAGCGGGTGAAGGAGAAGAGAGTGGATCCAGTTCAGGAAGAAAGAGGAGGGGGTTCCAGTCACAGTCGGGAGAGTGAAGGCACTCAGGAGAATCAGGGGAACAGAGGGGGTGAGAGAGAGTTTGGGGGAGTGGAGGGTGGGTGTTCAGAAGATGGTGGTCTCGTACTTGGTGCTGACGGTGCGTTTGGGATCTTTGGGGTCCAGCAGCCAGGCGGCGCCGCTCTGAGATGGAGCTTCGTCCACATCCACCGAGTCCACCTACAACACAAAACAGACAGGTCCACTTCCAGGGCTGCACTGCAGGGGGCGCCCTGATCAGGACGCCGGGAGAACTGAACCACTTTCAAAACAATCCGGGAATTTTAAAGTTCAAACGATGGTTATTGCAACACAGTGGTGGTCCCCAACCGTCCCCCTGGAGATCTACCTCCGAGCAGGTTCCACCTCCAACACCAGCAGTGGGGGAATGAGATGGATCAGGTGAGGGGATTTAGGGCTGAAGATGGAGGTGGATCAGCGGAACCGGCCCGGTGTAGATCCGCATGTTACATTTAGACGTGGCCTTCGGAAATTTAGATGGCGATATCAAAATTTTGATTGCCAAGTACCAAGTCCTAAACGCTGATTACCCTGATTTCCCACTTTACAGAATCACGTCCATCGTTTGGAATGCCAAGGTCCAATGCTTTGATTGGTAATTTGAAATTTTAGAATTTTAGTAATACAATTTTATAATGACAATTCCAAATTATTGGTTGCTGATTCCAATTTTGGAAAACTGCAAATCTTTGAAAGCCTATTCCAAGCTTTAGAACTCTGGAATGCAATTCCAAATTCTTAACATTTTAAACTTGACTCCAAACCCAATTCCAAACTTCCAAACGCTGATTCCAAACCTTAGAATGCAGATTCCAAACTTTTGAATGACAATTGCAATTTGCTAGACAGGAATTCCAAATTTCAAATGCAGATTCCAAACTTTTGAATGCAATTTCAACATTTTAAATGCTGAATCCAAACTCTAGAACATTGATTCCAAACTTTAGATTGGTCATTTGCTGATAGGAAATTTTTGAATGGTGATTCCAAACTCCTAAAAGCCGATTCCGAACTTTACAATGCTGATTCCAAACTTTAGATTGCAGATTCCAAACTTTTGAATGACAATTCCACTTTGCTAGACAGGAATTTCAAATGCAGATTTCAAACTTTTGAATGCAATTTCAACATTTTAAATGCTAATTTCAAATTTCAGAAGACAGATTTCAAACCTCTAGATGCTAAATCCAAACACTAGACCATTGATTCCAAATTTCAAATGCAGATTCCAAACTTTTGAATGCAATTTCAACATTTTCAATGCTGATTCCAAATTTTAGAACATGGATTCCAAACCTCTAGATGCTGAATCCAAACACTAGAACATTGATTGCAAATTTTAGATTGTTCATTTGCTGATTGGAAACTTTTGAATGGTGATTCCAAATTTCTAAAAGCTAATTTCAAACCTTAGAATGCAGATTCCAAACTTTTGAACACTAATTCCAAACCTCTAGATGCTAAATCCAAACTTTACAACATCGAGTCCAAACTGTAGATTGATCATTGGCTCAATACAAACCTTGGTGATTCCAATTTTCTAGGCAGGAATTTCAAACATTCAAATGCATTTTCAAAACGTTATAACTGAATTTTTTGGCAGAATTCCAAACTTTTGAACGCTGGTTTCAAACTTCCAAATGGGTGATTTAATAATATACAGCCCCCACACTGAAAGCCTGCACAGCAGTGACAGAGCTGTGACCAGCAGGGGGCGGTACAACCCCAATGCAGCACCAGACTGACTGGAGGAACTTCACTCAGAACTACGGCTCTACATGCACCGTCACTGTAGGGACGGAGTCACAGACAGAGGAGCAGTGGAGGATCTAACAGTGCAGTAAAGGTCAGTCGGAGACAGAAACACAGTGAGGAGGTGAGAAGGTGAGGAGGTGAGGACCTGGTGTTCAGGACAGCTGCAGAACGGAGAGAGGACAGGACGATGTACAGGACAGGAGTTACAGTAACAGCAACTATTACCACACACAGGAGAGTCCTGAGAGAGAGAGAGAGAGAGAGAGAGAGAGAGGGGAGAGAGATACAGAGATACAGAGAGAGAGAGAGAGAGAGGGAGATAGGGGAGAGACAGAAAGACAGAAAGATGGGGGGGATAAAAAGAGGGATGTAGAAAGAGAGAGAGAGGCAAAAAGATGGGGAAAGAGTAAGACATACAGAGAGGAGGATAAAGAGAAAGAGAGGGGGGGGAGGGGAAGCGAGAGAGAGGGCGAGAGAGAGAGGGAGGGAGGGAGAGAGAGAGAGAGGGGGAGAGAGAGGGAGGAAGGGGAAGCGAGGGAGGGAGGGAGGGAGGGAGCGAGGGGAAGGGAGAGAGAGAGGGCGAGAGAGAGAGAGAGAGGGAGGGAGGGAGAGAGAGAGAGAGAGGGGGAGAGAGAGGGAGGAAGGGGAAGCGAGGGAGGGAGGGAGCGAGGGGAAGGGAGAGAGAGAGCGAGGGAGAGAGAGAGGGAGGGAGGGGAAGAGAGAGAGAGGGAGGGAGGGAGAAAAGAAGAGAGAGGGGGGAATAGAGAGAGATAGAGACAGACAGATAGAGGAAAGAGTGAGAAAGACAGAGAGAAGGGGAGAGAGAGAACAGGAAGAGGGAGAGAGATCAGGAGGGTAGGAGGGACCACAAACATACACACAGAGAAAGAAAGAAGACAGGGAGAAGAGAAGGAGGAGGAAAAAGAATACAGACAGGTGAGACAGGTGAGCTGACAGGAGACAGGGAGGATCTGAGGTGGGCGAGGGGCGGCACTCAGACACTCTCTGATTTACCACTGAAACCTGTCAGTGATCACATGCGTCCTATCAGAGCACAGCAGGTGAGCAGGGGGGCAGGGCTTAAACATTTAGACAGCCTATAACAGCAAAGTAGGCGGGGTTTATTCATATGGGTCTATTATACTCACTCCTGACTTACGAACACTCCCACGTGGTTTAGGAACCGGTCTGCTGCTTTTGGTGTCGATGACCTCTGACCCCGCGGAGCTCTGCTGCTGTTTGTTCCTCTGAGCCTGCAGAGCGAGCTGATAGGCCACTTCAAACGCCTGTCCCAACGTCAGGATGATCTCGTACGTCAGATTCTGGAAACGCAGGGTTTACAATTTATACCACAGTACCTACACTTAGAGCTTAGAGTTATACACTCCACCTAATGAGAAACTGTAGAACAGACTCAGTCTATACCACAGTACCTACATTTAGAGCTTAGAGTTATACACTCCACCTAATGAGAAACTGTAGAACAGACTCAGTCTATACCACAGTACCTACATTTAGAGCTTAGAGTTATACACTCCACCTAATGAGAAACTGTAGAACAGACTCAGTCTATACCACAGTACCTACATTTAGAGCTTAGAGTTATACACTCCACCTAATGAGAAACTGTAGAACAGACTCAGTCTATACCACAGTACCTACCTTTAGAGCTTAGAGTTATACACTCCACCTAATGAGAACCTGTAGAACAGACTCAGTCTATACCACAGTACCTACATTTAGAGCTTAGAGTTATACACTCCACCTAATGAGAAACTGTAGAACAGACTCGGTCTATACCACAGTACCTACATTTAGAGCTTAGAGTTATACACTCCACCTAATGAGAAACTGTAGAACAGACTCAGTCTATACCACAGTACCTACATTTAGAGCTTAGAGTTATACACTCCACCTAATGAGAACCTGTAGAACAGACTCAGTCTATACCACAGTACCTACATTTAGAGCTTAGAGTTATACACTCCACCTAATGAGAAACTGTAGAACAGACTCGGTCTATACCACAGTACCTACATTTAGAGCTTAGAGTTATACACTCAACCTAATGAGAACCTGTAGAACAGACTCAGTCTATACCACAGTACCTACATTTAGAGCTTAGAGTTATACACTCAACCTAATGAGAACCTGTAGAACAGACTCAGTCTATACCACAGTACCTACATTTAGAGCTTAGAGTTATACACTCCACCTAATGAGAAACTGTAGAACAGACTCGGTCTATACCACAGTACCTACATTTAGAGCTTAGAGTTATACACTCCACCTAATGAGAAACTGTAGAACAGACTCAGTCTATACCACAGTACCTACATTTAGAGCTTAGAGTTATACACTCAACCTAATGAGAACCTGTAGAACAGACTCAGTCTATACCACAATACCTACATTTAGAGCTTAGAGTTATACACTCCACCTAATGAGAAACTGTAGAACAGACTCAGTCTATACCACAGTACCTACATTTAGAGCTTAGAGTTATACACTCAACCTAATGAGAAACTGTAGAACAGACTCAGTCTATACCACAGTACCTACATTTAGAGCTTAGAGTTATACACTCGACCTAATGAGAAACTGTAGAACAGACTCAGTATATACCACAGTACCTACATTTAGAGCTTAGAGTTATACATTCGACCTAAGGAGAAACTGTAGAACAGACTCAGTCTATACCACAGTACCTACATTTAGAGCTTAGAGTTATACACTCCACCTAATGAGAACCTGTAGAACAGACTCGGTCTATACCACAGTACCTACATTTAGAGCTTAGAGTTATACACTCCACCTAATGAGAAACTGTAGAACAGACTCGGTCTATACCACAGTACCTACATTTAGAGCTTAGAGTTATACACTCAACCTAATGAGAACCTGTAGAACAGACTCAGTCTATACCACAGTACCTACATTTAGAGCTTAGAGTTATACACTCAACCTAATGAGAACCTGTAGAACAGACTCAGTCTATACCACAGTACCTACATTTAGAGCTTAGAGTTATACACTCCACCTAATGAGAAACTGTAGAACAGACTCGGTCTATACCACAGTACCTACATTTAGAGCTTAGAGTTATACACTCCACCTAATGAGAAACTGTAGAACAGACTCAGTCTATACCACAGTACCTACATTTAGAGCTTAGAGTTATACACTCAACCTAATGAGAACCTGTAGAACAGACTCAGTCTATACCACAATACCTACATTTAGAGCTTAGAGTTATACACTCCACCTAATGAGAAACTGTAGAACAGACTCAGTCTATACCACAGTACCTACATTTAGAGCTTAGAGTTATACACTCAACCTAATGAAAAACTGTAGAACAGACTCAGTCTATACCACAGTACCTACATTTAGAGCTTAGAGTTATACACTCGACCTAATGAGAAACTGTAGAACAGACTCAGTATATACCACAGTACCTACATTTAGAGCTTAGAGTTATACATTCGACCTGATGAGAAACTGTAGAACAGACTCAGTCTATACCACAGTACCTACATTTAGAGCTTAGAGTTATACACTAGCCTAATGAGAAACTGTAGAACAGACTCAGTCTATACCACAGTACCTACATTTAGAGCTTAGAGTTATACACTCCACCTAATGAGAAACTGTAGAACAGACTCAGTCTATACCACAATACCTACATTTAGAGCTTAGAGTTATACACTCGACCTAATGAGAAACTGTAGACTCAGTCTATACCACAGTACCTACATTTAGAGCTTAGTGTTATACACTCGACCTAATGAGAAACTGTAGAACAGACTCAGTCTATACCACAGTACCTACATTTAGAGCTTAGAGTTATACACTCGACCTAATTAGAAACTGTAAAACAGACTCGGTCTATACCACAGTACCTACATTTAGAGCCTAGAGTTATACACTCCACCTAATGACAAACTGTAGAACAGACTCAGTCTATAGCACAGTACCTACATGTAGAGCTTAGAGTTATACACTCGTCCTAATGAGAAGCGTTAGAACGGACTCAGTCTATACCACAGTA